>JACBWW010000030.1:1871110-1932355 GCA_020086605.1 Lanius collurio | reverse complement strand
CGCGTGGGGCGACTCACCGGGCGGTACGCGCGGCGGCGGCGGGGTGCCGGGCCCGGCGGGCGCTCTGCGCGCCCCGGCCGCCGCTCCAGGCTTTTCTTGGGAGATTTTCCCGTCTCCTCCTGACGTCAGCCCCGTCCCAGGGTGCCGCAGACGGGGGAGGGCCGGGGGCAGGGCCGCCCGCACCGGGAGACCGGCGGCGCTGGCCGCTCCGCACCTCCGTCCTGCCGCCGAAGGCATCCCCGGGCCCGGCCCCCCACGTCCGGCGACTCCCGCCTGGCCGAGCCTCTCTCGGGGGGCGGCTTCGTGCTCCTGGTTACACGGCCCCTGCCCTCTTCATTTCCTCCCGGTTGGGGCTTTTGTCCGAGGGGGCAGGGACAAAGAATGGCCACTTTTTAAACTTCCACACCCCCACACCTCCACCCCGAAATATTCTCCTGTTTCAGGACCTCAGTGTGGAACTGGATGAGCAGCACTGAGCACCCCGGGGAAGGGTGCGGTTAGCGGCCAGGGCTGCCTGGCCTGGAGGATGCAGGGCTCTGGGAGATGCTTGCCTGGGTGATACAGGCACACTGAGCTTACTGCTCATTCCCAGGGCCTTGATCCGCTTTCATTTTCCAGGGATGCTTCTGGAGTTTCAGACACTGCACTTCTCATTCCTACCCCCTGGAAGGCTCCCTCTCAAGAGAAAAACACAGAAGTCATGCAGTGACCAAGCAAACATGGCAGCAGCTTTGCACTTTCCTAAGCAGAGCCGGTCACACACTCGTACACACACAGGCTATAGCTGTAGCTGAAAACCAAGGACAAGGAGTGTGGAATGGATCAGAAAGATAAATAGCATAAAATCAGGAACAGTCCAGTCCCACACTTGCCATTTGTTATAGAGAGAAGAAGTAAATGGGATTCACATGTCGAGCATTAGCTGGTTGTTAGTCTGTAAGACAATACTAACTTCAGT
Source organism: Lanius collurio (assembly GCA_020086605.1). NCBI lineage: Eukaryota > Metazoa > Chordata > Aves > Passeriformes > Laniidae > Lanius > Lanius collurio. Next base: position 1,931,397 of record JACBWW010000030.1, on the reverse strand, counting down.
GCTTGCTGGTTTACTCCAGTTTTCCAAAGGCAGTTCCAGGAGGCACCCATCCTGTAATTTAGGATGGCACATACTGTATGAAAGAGGCTTTGGCACTGAGGCCTACCAGCACATCAAGGTGATATTAACATAATAAACCTTTTGGAGAGGGAGTGGGGACTCATAAATTAATGCATTCTACTGTTTTAATGCTGGGAGCTAACAATGTGTTTCCTGTTCAGCTGATCATCCCCTCTGCAGCCTAACAGCTGTTTTAAAGGTGCTGTGAAACTAAAGAGAGGGAAGATGATTGTCTTTAAATCAATGTTTAATGATGTGTTATTAGGAGAAAAGTCTTCCTCCAGCAGATGTTTACATGCTGAGAATGGAAGGGAGCTTCCCAGGCCGCCTGCCTGCCTGAGAAGCTGGGGAGACACCCTGTGTCCCACCAGTCTTGCAGATGGCCCAGCAGTGGGGCACAGCTCACTCAGCTCCAGGAGAGGTTTGGCCCAAGTCTTTGGATGGGTGCTGAAGAAATTCTTCTGGGAGGTTGGACTAGAGAACCTCCAGTGATCCCTTCCTACTGTACCCAGCCTGTGATTCTGATGCCATGAAGGTTTTCAAGTAATTTGAGTGATGACTAAGAGCAGGTGAACAGAACAAATACTGAGAGCATCCTATCCATGTTCAGCATGGGTTATGGCTGTCAAGATCCTTCCTCCATCAAGATTGGATATGGATGCTGGAATATCCCCCAGCTCAGGAGCCTCTTTCTGGAGGGACAAGCTCAGAGTGAACCTTTTTTAGAGGGGATCAAAAGACCTCTGGAGAGGCAAACAACTGGTCAGAGACCACCCAGCAGGGCAGTGGGGCTGGTTTGGGTTGCAAGGGCAGATTACATAGATTCCACCTCTCCTAGTCTGGGAGACAGCCCTGGCTGAATGCATATTATAGGTTGGAAGCCTGACTGAGCTCCTCAGCCGCATAGGTCAGTTGGACAGAGACATTTCTGAACACTAACAGCACTAACAGCAGGCTCCAGGTACTAGAAAATCAAGTGTAGCTTTGAGGCAAGATGTGAACTGAGATAAGGTGGGAATAGAAGCTGTGAGTGTAAGCAGGTGCCTAAATCATGTTATTTCCTTCATGCTTGATTCAGAGGCAGATTAATTAGTCTTAGTGTCTGCTTTTCTCAACTTCCAGAATAAAAGATGGTCATTGCAAAGCTTTCCCCAGAGAAGACATCAGATGGATTGAGGTGCCAGTAACACACCAGGGCTTGTGCCCAAAAGACAGCGAGAAGTGTCCAGAGCTGCAGGAGGTTGGGAGGGAAGGGCACCTCATCACCAGCTGACCTTTCCGATGCCAACCAAGCAAGAATCCAATCATCTCCAAGCCAAGCCAACTTCCACAAGTTTGTCTCCACAGCCAAGCTTGTATTCTGCGTGATGGTGGCACAGATTGTTCTTATACAAACAGAAGAACCCTTTGAAATTTCTTTTTTAAATCATCACAAACATTCATTAAAAGAATGTCTCTCCCTATTTCCAAATATAGTGAAGAAATGACTCTCTAAGCTCACCCATTCATTTATTTGCAGCCTTCCCTGTTAGTCCATCCTTGGAATAGTGTCTAAAAGACCTCAGTGCTTCTCTGGGAGAAACTGGGATGTTTGGAACATGACTGGATTGTAACATTTCTAAACTTCCCAGAAGAGGCAAATTGTAAAGGAATAAGCTTCTTTCTGTGCACGCACATTTGTTTTGGAGCCAAATGGAAAGGAGAGCTCAGAAAAAGAAATGACAAATTGTTTGGAAAATATTGTCCTTCCCAAGACAGCTCTAACCATATGGGGGGAAAGGAGTCAATAATGAAATTTTCCCTTTATATGAGTCCAGCAGCCCTCCCATTCACTCTGCTGGGAGCTCTGTGTGAGTCAGGTCTGAAAGATCATCCATTCAGGGCAATATTTCCAGAACTTCAGTCCCCTCCCTGCTTCACTCCTATTCCCCACTGAAAGAAGTCTACGTCTCAGATTTATGGGAAGAGCAGCGGGATAAGACCCAGTGCTGTCCCCATTTCTCCCTAACCTCATCCACAGCCCAACATTGCTGATGGAAAAGGCTTCCATCATGAGGGAAAAGCAGAGCAGCTCCGTCACTTAAAAAACACAGCCATGAGTTTATGCAAGGAAAATTAAGTATGAGGACTGGGAGAAGTCCTTTTTCCAGCCCTGCCTGGTGTCCTGGTGTGATTCCAGCAAGTTGTATGAGGTTTATGTGCCTGCAACCAACTACACTGACCTCTTGCCAGGACGTGGGCAGGTTAAGGCAGGAAGAGGTGTTGGACAAATGGAAGAAGCTGTACAAGAGCAGAGTTTGTTGTCATTTCAGTCATGTTTGTGAAAGGCTCTCGTAGCTGCACTGAATCAATAATGCTAGACCCAAATCCTTTGTGGAAAAAATGAGGTGTGCATCACTGCCTTGTGGTTAGATGGAAACAGAGAAAACACTTGCTGTGGCAAGGAAATCCCTTCACTCCTTTTAAATTGCTGAATTTATCATCATTAGCATCTTTGAGTAATAAGCACTCATGATATTTGTGCATCCCCAACTACTAATAGTGATAGTTATGTAACAACAACAAAAAACTGCAGCAATTGTGTGCGTCAGCAATTAGCAGCAGCCAGAGCCTTGAAAGATGTTGGGAAAGAAGTTCCTTTTGTGTGTGTGGTTGTGTTTATTCCCTGGTGACATGCTGCTAACAAGCTGCAAACCAAGGATCACCCACAACAAACAGAAACAAACAAACAAAGTTTTGTAGAGGGTGGTAATACTTAGCTTAATTCTCTTTAAAAATAATTATAGTGCTGTTTGTGACAACTGGAAAGGCCACATTTACTCCAATAAAACTGCTTGTTGCTCTTCAGGAATGACATTTGGGGATGTTTCCTTATGGAGATGTTAATGAGAGTACATCTCCATCAATGAAATATTGATGTATTTCTCATCTTTGCACTTGCAGGATCTCTGATTCTTGTGGTCAGTTGTTTACTTGCCAGTGAAATCACAACACATTTAACGACGTTCCAGAGATCTGTCTGAGGACTGACTGCCAAAGAACAGAGTCTTGGGGATTTGGGCGTTAGTGAAAAGTTACTTAAGGTCTAGACATCGATCCAAATACCTCCACTGCAGTTTATTCCATGCATTATAGATTTTGGGCAAGGTGATAAATGGTCAATATACCTCCAAATTATCCCAGATGCTTCCTGTGCTCTCACAAGGTAGTTGTTACTTCTGACTCCAAATATTATGTTGCACTTAGTGTTATTCACCTATGCTTTGACAGCACAGCAGTGTCTCAGCTCATGCACTGTCTGAATGCAACACTGGATCTGAATGTGCCCTGTATTAAATCCTGACACCTACTCAAATCAACTTCGTAGACATTATCAGGAAAAAACCCATATAGGTATATTATAGATACTGAAGCCCACCATTAGTTGAGATTCATTTAACTTTGATTGTAACAGGGACTGAGTTTGTACTCACTCACAGGTAAATTTGTGCTCATTTCTGAAGAGATGCTGAGGGCAGAGATGTGCAGTACACATACCTGTCTTATCTGGGTATGTATTTTATTCCTCCTTCTTCCCCAGAGATTGGTTTTGGGCCAAGGTGAGAGGAAGGGGATGGGACTTTGACCCATCCATTTGTGATTCTTAAAGTTAAATAGTGGAAGAAGACTTTCTTAGAGCCAGGACCACCTCCTCCCCTGCCCTATGGGACCTTCTCTGTCTTATATTATTATTGCTGTATCTCTTAAGATTAATGACTTCCAAGGCCATTCTAAAACTATTTGAGGGCCTGATGATCCATCTGAAACTCATCTCCAGTCTGCACAGGTCCCAGACATTAATCTTTTTAGGTGACCATGTTGGCTTATGGGTGGAAATGAGGTAAATGCACATTATTTGGCAGGAGCTGTATATGGGATAGAGCTCTCTGGCAGCAGACACAGGGCCTCATACAAATGAAAACGGATGGCTTAATATTTTGTTACATTTTCCCCCCCAAGAGTTGTTGCCTCTTAATTGCAGGGATGGATTGAACTTTAGAGTATTCTTGTTCTGGGAGAGGCTGCTGTGTGTTAGCCTTGAGCTGTCACCTGGAGAGCAGGGGCCAAGGGGATCCCCTGCTGTTCCCACGTTTTGTCCTGGCTGTGCTCAGCACCAGCACATCCCACCACCAGTGCCTGCAGATGGGGTTAAACACAGGCTGGAGCTGCACTAGCAGCAGCATTTCCAAGGAAATGTGCACTTTCTGTGTGTTTCCAGGGAGGATGCAACCAACTCTGCACTAATTTCTAAATATGCATCTCATTATTCATGGACCTGCCATAGGTAACTGTATTTAGATGACTTTTAATTGTGAAACCTATCACCAAGGTCTGCTGAATTCAGTGAGCAGAAAGGAGAGATGACTTCTAGAGAGAGTCTGAGAGTGTCCAGTGGAGTTGATGTGAAAAAACATAATTTTCCATATCTTCATGTATTTTACAGCAGAACAAGGCAACAAGGTGAAGATGCTCAAGATGGGTTTGGTCGTTGTACATGTAAAGACCTGTTGGATCTTCTTAATCCCAAAAGCTTTGCATCTCCGGAGCTTCCTCAAAGAACTGTCCTGTGCACTCATGGGGCTGCTCCTGCAATCCCATCCTGGCTGTCCTCATGCTCCAGAAAACACCACTCTGTCAAAGATCACAGAATCATGGAATCAGAATGGTTTGGGTTGGAAGGGACCTTAAAGCCCATCTGCTTTTATCTATGGGTGCAAGTATTTGCTGCTTAGAAAGCAGATGGATCATCCATGTCTGTAGGTTAGAAACACATTTAGTAATTCTGCTCTCCTAAGGGGAACATTTACAGAAGAAGACTAACCTGGAGCTCTCCCAGTGACTGGGCTGACCACAGCATAATCAGCAAAACTAGGTATAAGGTTAAAATGAAACACCTGCATGGAAAATGTTTGCAGAAGAGAAGTCCTTGTTTGCCTGGGAGCAAGAGAATTAAAGGCATTCATCCAGCTCAGTGAAATATTGTGAGATCTATGGGTGGGAAGTGCTAAGTATTGCAATTATTATTTACTATATATTAATATTTGTTATTCAGGAGGATTTGTGTGTGGAAGAAACTTGGAAGATCTGGTCTGGCTCTGTGTGTGCTGGGGCTCTCGAGGGATTTTTTAGTGTCTACCACAATTATAGATGAGGACTGAGTGAAACCTTGTGGTTTTGCTCTACAAAACATTAAGTTCAGTAACTGCCCATGTTTTCAGGAAAAAAAAAAAATCAAATACATCTTTCAGAATGTATTTGAATGATATTTCAATGCTGTAGCTGGAGTGAAATATTTTTAAAAGGGATCATATTGGGGAGAAGCACAGGTTTAGGCTGAGGGTCATAAAATCAAGCATTACAGATGAGGGTGTCAGGTATTTTAATCCTCCTGTTTCCCCCAACGCAGAGAAAATCCACCTGCATGTCCTGCAGAGGTGTTTTTGCCTCTGTGTTGCTCACAGTGGCTGATATTTTGTATGAAGGTGCACCTGGCTGCAGCTTTTCTTGCTTCACCTTTTGGTACCTGCAGAAGAGAAAAGCAAAACACTTCCCTGTGGACTTGGGGAAGCTGGATTTTCATGTTTTGAAAGACAACACATCTTTCTGAGTGAATTGCAAAAATTGCCAAAAAACATTTAAGGTGTGTTTGTACAGTTGCTTACTGTACCTCTCCAGATTAGTGAATGCATTTAGATGTTTAGCTTTAAAAAAGACCAGAGTTTATTCCTCTTCATTCTTAAGTAAACACTGGAAGTTCAGATCCTCCAGACCGGATAAGACCTCTGGTTCATCAGGTCTGGCATTCTGCCTCTGGCAGCGACTCACATCTGATAGTGGGAGAGCTGCTGCTGTGAGCCCAGTCATGCAGTGGGATGGGATGAGGGGTGTGCGTGTGAGGGAGGCAGGGACCAGCTGGGTACTGTATGCTCCAATCCTGCCTCTCCTGAGCAACAACCCCTTTGGTTTTACACTGTTGCATCTTCATTAGTTTTAAAACACTATGACATATTAGATATGCTTCTTCACAGGAGCCTCATTGCCTTCATCAACAGCGCCTGCAGAACTGCTGCTGTCTCTTGGCCTTGGCTGTACCAACAATCTAACATGAGAAACCTCCTGTGGTTTCTGTTCTTGCTCCCCCTGATGTGCTGGGGTCCTTGGCCATGGCTCACCCATATAGAAACTGCTGGTGTTAAAGTCTGCAGGTGGGAAAAGCATTCCACAGGTCCACTTCAGCGTTTCTAAGTGCTCCTCCCAGTGCGATCGTGTATCTGAGCTCAGCTGTGGTTTGGTTTCTTTAAACTTCAACCCTTATGTGACATATAATAACTCTAAACTGCACTACAAGCCAAGATTACAAGGTATAACATGAGGTGAAACAGTATATGGGAAATAAGGATGCTTGAAAGATTTTGTACAAAGGAAGTAACCCACTGTACATAAACTGGGTAGTTGCTCAGGGCAAACCTTTAGGATTTGATGGATTATTATCATTGAGATCCTGTGTTAAAGAGTGTTTATTTATTATTATAGCTCCCTAGTCCTCCTCCTCCCACCATGTCCCAGCCTTGGGGCTCGGAAAAACTCAGAAATCCCACTTCTCCCTGACTGCCTCATCACCGATGCTCAGCATCTGGGCTCTCCATTTAATGCTGGAGGTCAGACCTGTGCTGCTCTCCTGCTGTCCACTGTAAATAAACAGGAGAAACATGGTACGACTGAAGTTTTAGCACTCCCATCCTCAGAAAACTTGTGTCTGTCCCCTCGTCCCCTGTCCCAGCCCCGTCACCCCACTGGCACCACTGAGGCTGAGGGATTGTACCTGATGCTTTTCGAAAGAGCTGTGAAAGGTGATATTGTTCTAGTTCTGTCACTGAGCGCTGCTGCTGAGCATTTCCAGTCCCCTAATTACAAATGTAAATGCAGTGAGTCAGCTCTCGATGGATGGCTTTTCCATGCTGCCCTCCTCTTGTTTGGGTGACTGACTCTTTCTCATTAAGGTCTGGATAGAAACTCTCCTGTGAAAATGACCGGAAATCCTGTTTTCTGGACAGGTACAGGTTTTGTGGGGTACAAAAGCTTCCTAGATTTGACTGAAGGAGTAGTTTGATGTTGACGGTCCAGATCTGTCTCATGACAAATATGGCAGCAAAAGAACAAGGAAATTTGCTGTGAGCTTGTAATGCTCCTACTCCCTATTTTCCAGCACTTCATCTGGGTCATTTGTTTTACATTTATACATTTCATGTTATCTAACTGCAAACTGAAAATCAATGCAAACTAAACCAGCTCCAATTTTTTTTTTTTTTAAGTGCAGGTTGTATTTGTTTTGGTTGGAATGTGGGAGAAGTGACTGTGCCCTAAAGGCAAGAGGTGTTACCAGCAGAGCAGGGTGCATCCCTGATCTGATGTCTGCTAAGACTCCTGGCAGGGCTGGGAACAGGGAGCCTCTTTTGTCTCTTACCAAAGGAGCACCACGTTCAAAGCATGTATTACTTGATAAGATATTCCTGCTGTAGAGATGGAAAGGAAATAACCTTGGAGGCCAGAGACAAAAATTACACTATCCATTACTGCTGGCAGCACATAGCCCAGGCTTTAGTCATGGGTAGTCATAACCACCTAAACTGCTGTGCTCCCATGTCCTCCCTGGAAGGATTATCCAGCAGCCTAACACATTTCATCATTGGGAAATATTTCCCGATATTTAGCCTAAACCCTTCCTTTCTTAATCTCATCCCATTACTCTTAATTATGCCCTCTATACAACTGCAGATAATTTCTCTCCCTTCATGATGTTTACAGCCTCCAGATACTTGTAGGCTCCTATCCTGCCCCCTTTGCTATCCCCAGCTCAGTGATATGTGTTTGGATCTGCGTTCCTCTCCTTAGAACTCAGCCCATGCTCTCCATCCCAGCTGCCTTACCATGGACCTCTGTTTTACTCCAAACCTCTTTTCAGCCTCTTCCCTGCCAGTGCTCTGCCATGAGGGACTCTGGTTGGAATGCTCCTCACAGGGCTGGGTCAGAAGGGCTGCCCCTGTGGGGTGTCCTTGAGTCCTTCAGGACACACACTGGTCCCCGTGGCCTGGCCAGGCTGTCATTAGTGCTCCCTTCCCATCTTCTGCATCTTCTTGGACCAAACTGTATTTTCAACCTGCTTTGCCTTTCTTCTTCCAGAACTTTTCTCAGCTCCTCTCCTCCATCCCAGGGAAAAGAGAGCCAGGAGCTGCTTCCTTCTCTCTTCCCTGGGCAGGACTTGCTGAGCTGCAGAGATACCATAATGCCATTTCATTTTCTTCAGTCTTTTTTCACCCCGAGAAGTTAAACCCCAATGGCCATTTGTGGAATTATTGATGTTAAAGCTGGTGTCTGGGGGAGAATCCCGGGTGTCTGCAGCTGGAGAATCCCTGCCGAGCAGTGCTCCCCCGGAGCCCTCCCGCAGCTTGCGGCATGCCGTGAGGTTCGGTGTCCCCCTTCGCAGCGCTCGGCTCCCGTCATCCATCGGCAGCCGTGAAACCCGAAACGCCTCCTCGCAGCCCAGGGCAGGCTGTTAATTCCTCCCAGTGTAAATTCCCACCCGGAGCAGTTTCCTGACAGCGGGCGGAGGGTGAACCGGTGTGGGATGCCTGGCCACTACAAATTAGAGCGCTGAGTGGCAGCTCTCGCAGGGATGCTGCTCTCTTCTCCTGACATGCTGGGCTGCCTCGGGCTGCAGGCTCTTGATCATCATGGCATATTCCCCTCGGTGTCCCACAGTTAATTATTTCTGTGTTCGGTTGCAGCTATCATCTTCCCCTGACCAGCAGTGCCTGCAGCAATGACAACAGCGAAGGCAAGCAGGTGACTGGGAGTCCTGGGTGGTGGCAGTGGGGCAGTTGGCTCCATGCAAGCCCTTTCCCTCCAGGATTGCTATGCCTGTAAGTCTGTAAGTCTCAGCAGTGGGATTTTTGCCTTCCTTCTTCTTCAGCATGTGAGGGGGATCCAGCTGCACCTTATCAGTGACAGGAGAGACATACTGGAGCAGGCAAATGCCCAGGGCAAGGTCATATCTTGTGTTGCCTATGGATGATGATCTCTGCCCTCCACAAAGCATCTCTAGAGATCAGATTTTTGTGTCTTGCATGAAGGCAGGGGGGACCTGAGATGGGAGGGGAGATTGAGCTGTGGTTCAGAGCAGAAGCTCCCACTCAGAATCATCCTTGTCATGACTGCAGGGCATGACCTTCCTCCTGGAGGCACAAACCCAGCAGGATCTCATCAGGTTGGAGCCTTCTGGTCCAATCAAACCAGCCTGGGAGGACTCACTGCAGACCACCACCTGCACATACTAAAGGATGGCTACTGCCTGTGATCAGTGTGCTGGTGAGGAGATCCCTCCAGCAGAATCCATTCCTTTCTGCCAGGACCTCCTCTTGAGGTCAAACAAACACATAGCTCCTTTGAAGTGGAGCAGCCAACATCCTCTCCATCAGAGCAGCCACCTCTCATTTTGGTGGTGGTGACATTGCTCCTTGTATATAACATCCCTGTGAACCCCTGACAAGGTGTGCCCTTGGAAAGCCCCATCTCGCAGCTTTCCACTGCTAACCCCTCCAGCGAGGGCAGGAGCTCCCTGCAAGCCTGTTCATGCTAAAACACCCACCAAGGGCTGTGCATCACCAGCTGTCACTGTCACACCGGGAGAGGGCAGTGCCAGGGGCACCAGGCAGGCACAGCTCCATGGGCTTGCTCTTGCATGATGTGGAAGAGGAGGTTCACAGCATCTCCCCTTCCTGTCACACAGCCAGCAGAACTGCTCAGCTTTGCGGACACAGCCCGGCACACACTGCCCGGTACTGCAGACAGATCTGTTGTCAGACCAGAAAGCATTTGCCCTTCAAAATGTGTTTTGAATAGCACGAAACTGGCACCTCCTTTTAATTATGAAGTTGGGGAGTTATATTGACAGTGTGAGTCATGCTGCCCTGTGCTTTGGGAAAGCCATTGCCCGTGTTATGCACAGAGGTGCAAACACAGGTGGGAAGGACAGCTGTTACTCTTCCCTTTTCCTGATTTTAGCAAATTAACTTTATTAGGAATACACACAAGTGAATGGTTTGGGAAGTGTAACTTTGTACATGTCTATCTGAATTTGCTGTAAGCCTGCGTGTTTTAGCAACCATCATGCTGTCACTTTTCTGTTTGCTTTTTTCAGCTTTATAGTTTGCAAATCAGCTGCTACTGACAGCTCTTAATTCTCTCTGTTTTATGTATCTGGACCTGACTAAATTTGAGACTTAATTTGTGCTTTTGTCTTTGGCAGGGAAATATTTCTATTTATTGTCAGCAATTTTATTGACATCAGACAGTTTTGTACAGAAAAGGTTCAATATTGCATGTATCTTTTTTTTTTTCCAAAGGTTTTACTTAGCTGCATGTTTGTACAGCAGAATATTTTCTGCTGTTCTTCCTTGTGCCTATTCTTTCAATGAATTCGTTTCACTGTGATCTGACAAGCTCATACTGCTCCAGTGCAACAACTTGCCCATACATATTGTGGTGTTGTATTAAAGAGCTCCCTCATTATTTCGGTGCAGTGTGTATCTCCAGCATTTGTCAAGGCTTGTTTGATTCAAACGTGTTTGTCTTATCAGAGGGGGAAAAAAGCCAACCAACCCTTTAGAACTGTCAATGGGGACAATTAATAATGTTAAAAAAACAAAAAGAAGAATAGTACATCATAAAGAATGCCTTGCTGTTGTGGCACCAATGAGGAAGTAAGGTATTGGAGCCAGCTTGGAAAGGAGCTCTGTGTTCCAGGCTGACTGCATGCCCCAAACGGGAAGAGTCACATGAGAAGATGGGTGATGGTTGAAAGCACCAGGGATGTGAAAGCTCCTGGGTGCCCTCCCTTGGGGACAAACACTGGTCCAGGCAGTCCTGCCTCTTGTCCAAGCAAGTGGACTCCTTAGTGCCACTTCTATATAATGGACCTATTTCATGAAAGTTTCAATAATTTGTCAGGAATTACAGTGAAAAAATCTCAAGTGGTATTAAAAAATCCTCAAGTGGCACCATCTGTGTGACTACTTGGAAGAACAACATTAACAATTTAATAGTCATAGCATTCCTTATTATGAATTCACATTTTTAGCCAAAAGTAGCTAAAAAGCTGAATTTCATGCCTGCTGACCATTTTGTTTTTCGTGTTGACAGGTGGATCAGAGACAAGAATTTCAAGGCTTTTATCTACGAGGCTTGACTCATATCTCTTGTACTAAATTTATACTGACATAGTCTCATTCCTATCACAGATGCTGTAGAAATTACACAGGTGTCAGTTTTGCTCCAAAAAACTTCCATGGAGCTCTGGTAAGGTGAGGAGGATGTGTCAATCTTCTGTGGTGGTTTTACACCTGCAAAGCCCCCAGATTCAGTTGCTCTCCAGGGTGAGTGTGTGGATTGTCACTTCTTGCCTTTTTTTGCCTCGGGAGCCCATCAGTAATTTGAATGTCACCGTATCCTGTTTCAAAATGCTCTGTGGTAGCTGTTGTAGGTGTTGTTGGTAACTATCAGGAGTAGTTCCAGGAATCCCTTATACTAGATTAATTTCATTATCAGATAATAGAAGGATACAGTTTTTACTTCTCAGGATATACTTTAATTTCTTACTGTTTTATTTGACCCCCTGCCATGACCCAAATCTGAGCTATCCTAGTGAACAGTACCAGTTCTCACATCAGACGATTCAAATGTGTGTGTGCATTCTGATCTGAACAGCAGAAGTTAAGTGAGATGACTTTGCCATTGGAAAAAGTGAGTGTCTTTTGTTTACCACTTGCTTTGCTCTTGCCATCATGCAGTGCAAAACCAGGAGGTCCCCTTCCATGTGAATTTGAGGCTACTCAGTGTAACTCCTGGTGTTTTGGATTGACCCTAAGGAATAAAAACCTGAACTTTGACTTTGCTTGAATCACAAGACTGATGAAAAGACACATACTAACCAGGCTTTATAAATTTGCATTGACTCGCAATCTCTTTTGGACTTTTTGCCCATGGACTTCTGTGGAATTCCTCATTTGCACTGCCCTGTGCCATGTAAGAGCTCACAGAGTCCCTCTGAAGAAAATGAGTCCCTTTGTTTTCAAGGTGTAGAAAATAAAAAGGTTCCAGGGGTATGGTGGTTCAGGTGATCTCTGCAGTTCAAGGCAGCCCCTGACACGTGCAGTTTATTTGCAAGGGCTGTGGGTGCAGGAGCTCTGCTTAAGCTGCCACAGCTCAGAGCATGGCCCAGAGAGAGCGAGAGAGGTAGAGCAGGAGATAGAGAGATTGAAGGAGAGAGATTGCAAAAGAGAGAGATTGCAAGAGAGCTGAAGTCTGGTTCCATGATATTATATCTCTTCTTATACTGAATATGGTAATGGTACAACATCCAATCAATAGAAGACAGAAATCCTTATAGAATTTACATACAACCTATCAAAACTACTACATTACCATACCTTGTTACATTTTAACTCCTAAAAACTACTTTCTAAAACTACTTTTTTCTTCCCTGCCACGCTGGCAGGGTTTCTCTGACCCTTGGACTTCTCTGTTTGCTGAAGCATCCTCTTCTTTGCTAAAGACATTGTTCAATCAAGAGGGATTCTCCTTCAGCTGGCCAGCCCATTGTTTTTTGGTTGTACAGTAACTAACAGCTTGGTATCTTATATCTCAAAGCCAGCTTTCATTTCTGTTTTGCTTACAGGTTTCATATTTTCAGAATCTTTTCCCAAGCAATCATATTTATAAGGTTTCCCTATTTCATCCTCCCCAACACAAGGGAACCAGACCCCAAGAAGAAAAGGAAGATCAGCCTGTGAGTACTATGCTTTCAAATTAATGAAAAAGATTAAAGTATCTCGAACCAGATATTGAAAAAGCCTGGAGCATAAGCATGTGCATGGCTTCTTTTGAGCCTTTCTTTCTTTTCCTTCCTTGGCCAGCAGAGATTCCTGGCAGTGGGATGCAGGGCTCTTTGTACTACTGATGTGGTTCTCTTCTTCTCTTACTAAATGGACCAGAGCAATTCCCAATGCTCTCAGCCTGGATTGTTTTGCCAGCACTCAGTTCACTTGGAAAGCTTTGGCCTTATTGCACACATTCAGCACACACTCTTTTAAGTGGTTTTCAATACTCTCCATAGAGAGAAGGGGAAAAGATAACGATCCTGTGGAAATTTTGGGAAGAACCGAGTATAACCTTTATGTCCAGCTGACATTCAAGATATTCAAGGCTATGTTTTGCTGTTCTTTACTATAGCTTCAAGACAGTGGTCCAAGGCAAAGATTTTTGAAGGCAGAGTCCTTGTTTCTAAGTGCACTCCACATCCAGGTCCATCTTTTCATCTGTTTTTTGCTTATTGCCCTCAATGTGTCCAGAGACTGGTGTGAAAGCAACACCTGCTTTTATTCCTTTTCTACTATTTCATCCCATTAAAAACATTCTTTCCTGAAATGCTCCATGATGACATGATTCCAAACTTTGACCCATGGGTTTTACTGGGTTCTTTGCACATGTTCCTGGCAATGATCTGCAATCCCTAATTATGACTGTTAGCAGAGGTTCAGCACAACTGAACTCAAAACTTGAGCCCCAGAACTGGTCTTCCTGCCTGGAACTGTGATTTCATGGTATTTCATTAGTAGGCATGGCTACCAAGGGTTTGTGCTTCTCCAGGGTGAGGTTGGTCCCCATTTCCCCGTGGCCACCCCCTTGGTGGAACCACTAGGTCCACAAGACCCAGCCTAGGTTAAGCCAAATGAAGCATGAGAAAAAATGGAGAGTTCCATGACATTTTTCCTCAGAGGCTTGGACATGACCTGAGAAAAAAGTGCCCCAGGGAGGTTGATCATCTCGCTTGCAGAGAGGTGGCATTGCCTGGAGCACCTTGACTGGGATCAGCTCCCACTCAGCAGCATTACGTGCCAGTGCTGCATTACTCAACCCTCCCTTTTCATAACAACCCACAAAATTTTCCACTAGGCCTCATGTGTGCTGCAGTCCTGGTAGGAAGCATGGTGATGGTGACTATTGTATCAGAGCTCACTGAATCTTTCAGGAGTTCTGGGTATTTGGGCTTATGTCCTGAGGAGCATTTCCATCCCTATTGCTTCTTTTTGGTCCTACAGTGGCTCTGCTCTATCCTTTGCCAGTTCAGGTCCCTGTTGCCCTGGAAAATAAATTGCAATTACTCCTTGCTTCCTCCTGAGTCTGCCTGTGTGAGCTTTGAATTTTACGGGAAACATGAGCAGCTGCCATAAAATCTCTATGTCCTTTGTCCCTGAATAGCACCATGGATGCAGTAAATAGCACAGCCCAGGTTTTGGATCTTTGATGCTGTAAGATGATTTGTGCCTTATCCTCACAGACATCTAGATCAGCTTCACCTTCCTCGAGAGGTTTGAAGAGGCTGTCAGGATCTTGTGGAGGATGGCCCAGGTTTGGAAGGGGCTGTTCTCAAGTTCAACAGAGCCTCAGGCCAGGCTCTGCTTAGGAGGCTTAACTCGCTTTCCCGCTAGACCATCTGATTACAAATAACTGTGACTGAATGTTGTATGTCGAAATCCATAATCCCCTGCAAATTGTTTAAAGTCTTGTCCATTGAACTGCTGACCTTTATCAGACAACAATTTATGGGATTCCATGTTTGGCAAATGCAAATATAGTATGTGCTGTGACATGTTTTGCTCTCAGATTCCCTATATTATTGGATAATATTATATAGTTCTAAACTCATGTGAGTAATAACCCCAATTAAAATGTGATCTTTGCCAAAAAGTATAAATAAATCTGTTTTAGACAACTCAAGTATTTCCTTGTCAAGGTATTTTATTTTTTAAGTTCCCATTTTTATTTTACAAGTTCCTCTTCTCAACATTAATCCATGAGCAGCACACTGGGCATCATATGCTCTCCTTTACTTTTGCCTTAAGAGGAAAATGGGAAATAGCACTTCCATGTTCAAAAGGGATTGGGTGATGTTAATCAAAAATTGTAAAGTTGCACCATGTTGTGAAATAGATTTTCCAACAATTTTTTCTTTTTGCTTATGTTAACTTTCCTGTATTGGGAAAGACATCTAGTCTGGGAAAGACATCTAATCTGGGCAAAGGCTTGTGGTGCAGATACCCTCAAACCAGACCTACACAAGCTAACAGCAAGTCAAGGCAGCAAAATGGACAGGGTGTTCCTGCTCCAAAAGAGTTATCCCAGTCTCAGGGCTGCATCAACAGAGCCATTCTGCTTTTGGTACCCAAGCAATGGGCTCTGGGCAGTGTGACAGGTTTTATAGACTCATCAGCCTGCTCAGAGCAGACTCACAGATCTCAGACAAAGTACTTCATTTTATTTTTCAGTGGAGACATGCTAACATGCTTAAAATAATGTTTGCAGCCATTAGGCTGTACTCACAAGTAGCACAGATCTTGGGGCTTGCTTGGAATGGAATTGTGCTAAGTATAAGGATTTATTGCCTGCCTCACACTTGGATGCTATGTATTATTCTACCACTAAATAATGAGGGCAGCAGAATTGCAATTTATATTCTTAGAGAAATTTGGTTCTTAACCTCTTACTGGATGGCTTGACATGGAACAACAACTTATTCCCTTCTTCCTAAAAGGTGTTCAGTAAATGAGCTCTTCTACTTATTTAATCTTGAAGAGGTGGCTCACATGAACATTCCCATGAACTTTAATCCCATCTAGAGAAAAATGCAACTGGAAGGTGAAAACAAAAAAGAAAAACATGGTCAAACACGTTGCAAGTATAAACCCGAGTAGTGGTGTAATAAGACTTACACCATCTCTGGTTGAATGTGAGAGAAACTGGAACAAGTTAAAATGTGTGGTGTGGTGGTGAGGTTGTGCTTGGGGGGAAATGAGAAATCCTGCAGGATCATATCTCTACAGGGAAATCCCACCTCTGCAGAGGTGGCATCACTTTTCTCTCTTTGATCCCCAAAACCATTCTGATCCTTCAGGACCTAGTTTTAAGGTTTTTTTCCCTTGCTGTGGACTCAAGTAATTCTTAGCTCTTCACTTGGGTTCCTGCTGGCTGGAGAGGGTATATTTTTAACTGGTGTTAGTGGAAATTTTGATTCAGGGCTTTCTGAAATCCCTGGAACTGAAAGATTGAAGTTCAGGCTGTTGCATGGTTTCCCTGGACACGTCTTCTTTTTTTTTTGCCTGGAAATTTTATACCAGTGGAATCAGGGGATTTTACATATTTATCCAGGATTTCCAGCATCTGGTGCCTGGCTGGAGCCGTAGCTCTGCCTGCCTGTCATGGACAGGGACCCTCAGGGCATCCCAGTCCCGTCGCTGTGTGGGCTCTGTGTGTGTGTGTGTGAGCCTGTGCCTCACCCAAGCCTGCCAGGAGCACACAGCTCACTTCAGGCAGCCCCACAGAGCTCCAGCAAGCTGCTGTGGGATCACAGCTTGAGCTCAGCTGTCCTGGTGGAAGTCAGGAGGGATGCTGCTCTGAGGGGTGTAGTTTACCCCAGGGAAAGATGAGCATCAGCCATGGGCTGTGTCGCACAGCAGAGCAACAGAGTTAATGACATGGGGATGGTTGGGTCTTTCATTCTCTAACTTATATTGTGTGATCGAACAGTCCAGGAATTGCTTTATCTTCAGGTGAATTCTCAAAGAGAAATAGTTTCCCCTTTAGCCTCTGAACAGTAGCTTGGTCTAGGGAGCTAAACCAGATCAATCAATTAGGGATAGGAAGAACACCAGTTTTTAGAAAGCTGATGATAAATTTTCATTGGATTTGGCAGAATTCTGTGATATTGAGTCCAACCAAAAATTGGCTCCATGGGTGCCGAGACACGGAGTTCCCTCGGCTCTTTGGCTCTGTCCTCATGAACTCATGAACTGATTTCAGCTTCAGCCTGAGAAGATGAGAGAGCTTTCCAGTACCTCCCTCAGCTCTGCTCCTCCCAGTGTCCATCCCTTAGTCCTGCTGGCATTTCATGGCACATGATAGAGGTGCTGTGAGCATTGATGTCCTGGAAAAGCTAAACCTTCTGTTTGTGTAAAGTATGATCTCAATTTTTCTATTTCTGAAGTATTTTAATTTCCACCCCATCCCCCCCCTTTACTGGATTTCTTTAATCAATTTTTTGACACATGTCCAAGTTCTTTGCAGAAGAATGAGAAAAATGTTATTTAAATGGATTTAGACATTTTTGTTAAAACTCTATTCATTCTGAGAATTTGACAATCATTTCAATAAAGTTTTCATAAAACTGGGTGGCTTTTAATCCCTTATATCCAATACAATGAGCATATTTTCTTTACAGGGTGTTCTGTTGCTTAATAAGGAGTATTTACTTTTTCTTTACCCTAGACCTGACTGATTGTCTGTTCTGTGGAGGATGGTGTAAACTGATGGCTTTACTAACTCATAACCAAGGAGTAAGCAATAGAAAGGAGTCAAGATCCAACCACCAGCTTTGTAAATGTGACGTCTTACTGTCTTTTCTTTTAATAACAAACTAGGATGTGCTTTCAGAACCAAATGGCACCGATAATAATTGATTGATATCACGTTTTATTTGGAGCCCTGTTGTACATTTTAGGCTCTTCCTTGCTGAGGAGCTGCCTAAAGCAGGAGGTTAAAAGCAGAAATCCCTGTTAAAAGCCCTCCATTTCTGTTTACCTTTCCTCCAAATCCAGCACAGCATTCTGATTTGTATCTTAGATTTCAAAATTTGAACAAACTGGAACAACTTTCTTTTTTCCTCAAAGTAGTGCTGAAAATGTTTTGAAGGGACTGTAAAAAATTGTGATTTAAATTTATTTCTGCACTGGGCTAAGAAAAGGTAAAAGTGAGGCAGTTTTCATGCAATTTCAACTTCCAGGAGAGCTTTCTGTGTAAAAAATGTATTCCATTCCCATGGTTCCATGAAGGACCATTCATTAAACTTCTGTGGGAGATGAACAAAATCCAGAGAGATTTGCTAAATATGGGAACCAAAAACTAACACACTGTTTAAGAGTGACAATAGAAATCTATTTAATGAGGTAAATCTGACCAGAGATTAACTTTGTTCAGGGTATTTTCTAATAGGAAAGAAGCAAAAGGGTCATCCAGATCCCTTTGAAAATTTATTGCTGTGCTCAGGAATTCCTCATACATCCCAGGACTGGGAATTTGAGCAGCAGGCTGTTGTGGCAAGTAAAAAAAAAATGGTGTTATCTTGATAGCCAGATAACACAGTATCTGCTCACATAAAGTCATTTGGAGAATATTGTTTGTGAAAACCTCTTTGGTTTGGATCCATTCCTTCTTCTTTCCGTTTTCTGATAAAAAAATCCTAAACACCAAGCAGTTAAAGGCTGCCATAAAACTGAGAAGAAACACTGACACTGGTGCTTTATCATGCTCCATCTGGGAGGCGAGCCAGCTCTTCCTACTTCAAGTTTATTTCTCCTACTCTGCTTTACCTCAGATAATGTCTCATAAACAGTTAAGAGGGTAATTTGTAAATGTCTTGGAATGGTTATTGCTCTCATATAGGCTTTGGATCTTTGTGCTTAAAGTGAGTGAACATCAAGGTAAAAAGCAAAACAAATTCCCAAGCCCAGGACAAGGACTATTTGGGAATGCCTCCTATTCCTAGGACAGAAAAGTTGCTATTTTTCTCCACCTCATTTTTTAAATTGTAAGCATCATCTCTCAGATTAAGTGAGACTTGCTTGCCAAGCTTGGTATATCACTGAACTTCTTTTAAACCAAGGAGCAGAATACCTAAAGAGAGCTCAGCTGGAGCATTTTAACAGAATATGGTCCCAAACAAGTGGGTTACTGAGCAGCAAGTCTCTGGGGGCAAACTGCTAATTTCAACCAGGATTAAATTGTTAAAAGAATTAAACTCACTGGTAGCCAGCAACAGCAGCATCTTTGTGAGGGCATGGGACCTGTTTTCTCCCTCTCATCATTTGTGCCTCATTCATATAGGAGCTCCTTTTTTTGGGAAGAGAAAGACCCCTGCCTGTGGGTATTACCTGGCTGCCAGTAGAACCCTGATGCCTGTTCCAAGAGCAGTGGGTACAAGATTTGTCTTAGTGCATCATTACATATTCACCCCTGACCCTGTCCATCAGCACATGATCCACAGCTGGAGATGCCTTTGCCATGAGCCAAAGTGTGGTGTCTGAGCCACAGGATGTAGGACAGGGACAAGGAGCTGGTACAACACAAACTTTTGATATGCTAAAATAGCATCCCCGTGCCCTACTCTGAGCAGAGGCAGCAATAAGGGCTCCATCCCCACACTGCTGTGTGTCAGACCATGTGGTGAAAAATGGGAGTGTGGCTAATTTCTTGTGACTGTGTTTGAAGAGACAGCTGTGTAAAAAGACATTTGCAATAATCTTTCATGCTCTCCAAAGGAAAAGAATACACCTGTGTAATCTTTCAAGTTAAGATTCCCTCAGGTCTTGTGTAACATTATGAATATGGCCACTCATATAATTTTATTATCTGAACTAAATATTATTTCTTCTCTGTCTTTCTGCTATTTCTCCTAATCCTTATCAATGAAACTACTAGGATTTAATGATTTTATAGGCTGCTGCTTCTTTGTCTTCTTCCTTTTATTACCTCAGCCGTATTCTCTTCAAATAAATGAATTAATCTCACAATTAGAAATGCAAAGCAACATTACACAACCCACACAGCTACCTCAGTGATGAATGCAGAAGAGAGATGACCAGATATTTACTTGTTACATCCTAGCTCTGAAAGGATTCCTCGGAAAACAGCAAAAAGAAGAATGTGTTTTACTGGGAGAGGAAACCAGGATCTACTCCTAAATTGGATTGGAATGATTTAAAGATGGGCTATTTAGAGAAGTTCTGGCCTGAGCATGTCTGCTGCTTCTTTGGTTGTAGGAGAAGGGAAGATAATAATTTCCCTGGATTTATTGTGTATGGACAGGGGGGTGGGGTGGTGATCTGAAGCTCTGGATAAGGCTGCACCCAGTCCGAGACATCAAACTGCAGGAAGTGCAACAAATCAGAAATTTTTATTTATTGTTTATACCAAGGAACTCTGAACTGCTTTGAATAATGAGATGTGAGGCTGGGGCTTGTAGACTCAAATTTCATCTCTGCCTTCAGCAAAAGGGGTATTTCTGTGCCTTGACCCTTCATAAGACAGGAGTGATGAGAGATACCTACTTTAGGCAGCATTAGAAATTCCAGCTAATGTTTTTAGTGCACCCTACAGCAATCACTTAGTAATTATTATGCACTAGTTTTTTTTCAGCCCAAGCCTGTAGTTTCTGCTCACTCATGAGTAGTTTTTGACCTATTGCATTCAGTGTGCTGTCACTGCTAACATTGGTATGAGTGGATGTATCCAGATCTCAGTTTTAGTGAAGCAAAATCCCTTCTTGTGCAATACAATATATGTCATTGTAGGCAGGGTGAACTAGTTGTCCTTTCGTACATGGAAAATAAATGACCGCAAACGTGGCTAAGTCACACTGTCTGTATTGATTGTCTGCGTCTGCAGAGATTCTAATACTGGATCTCAGTGATTTAAAAACAAAATTAAATGCCCTAACTAATTATAGTTCCCTGCATATATAGTTGCCTCTGAGTATTTGCAGCTGTCAGGTTCAAATATTTCTAATAACTGTGGCTGTGACATTTGTTCAACAGATGAGGTAAGAATAAAAGATAAAGGGGCAGCAGCCTGGTTTGAGGAATGGAAAGGAGATCGGATACAGAACTCGATGCCATGGAGCATTATAACACAGGTTTGAAGGTGGACTTGAATGCACCAGATTTTACAACTAAAACTAAATAGCAGGTGGTGAGAATCGAGAACAACAGGGAGAAAACACTTCGTGGAGGAAATGCTGAGAAATACGTATTACTCCAAGTCCAGAGCTGAGAAGGCTGAATGTTAAGGTTTCTCTCAGGAGGGGTTTAAGGTCCTCGAGCAGTTTGTGTCATTTCTGTCATGTTTTCCCATGAAGGAGGGCAGCAGTGTGCAGGTGGATATCTTGCTCTATAATTCATAAGCATCAAATCATCTGTGCAGAGGCCACCATCTCCTTAACATCTGGGCTTCCCTGCAGCAAAACCTGGTGCTTGTGGCCACTTCACCCTGCATCATTCCTGCATTTCTGTTCCTTTTTCTGCCAAGTTCTTCACTATTTCCACACTGTGCTTGGAGGTTTTGGACCTGGAACACCCTACCTGTGTCTTGCATAGCTGCCTTTTCCCTTTTTTACCCCATTCCAAATAATTTTTTACACATTTCTGTCCACAATTGCTGCAATATGCTGTGTGTAAGACACGAGATACCAATAGCAATCTAGTTTTTCAAAGGCTTCCCTTTGAGAATTCCCTGAGAATTCCCATCATGACATTGTTGACAGGAGATACCTTAAAAAGAAAGCACCACGAGGGAAAACACATGTTTGGGTTTGGGTTTTTTCTTTTGTGGGGGGAGGAGCAGAGGGAGGAAAGATTAGTAGACTATTCGCAATGTGTACGTCTCAGATCTGTGATCTTTGCTGCAGAATCCAACTGTGCAGATCTATCAAGTTCAGCCATGCTGGGGTATGCCACACAGGTGGATGGTTTAATCTTGACAGTTGAGCTTCCAACTGAAAGGAGACAGAAAAAAATGAGATGAAAAAACATGCTAAAACCTGTTCAGCTTCCAGCCAGGCTTTGGAGCTGTGCTGCTGGATAACATTGCTGCTCGTGGAACAAAGGCACAGCAATGGGTGCCTTTTTCTGTCACAGGTACTGTATTGGTTTTCCTAAAGCAATTGTGAAATAGCAAGGACCCTCTCAGCTCACAAAATAAAGGAGATGGGGTGCAGTTCTGCTTTGATGAGGCAAAACCAGTAGCATGGATATGGCCTTGGAGAATTGAAGTTGGAATGCAGCTGAGATCCTTGAACAGAGAGTTTCACACGGGAACGATGGTGCTCCAAATCTCTTCGTTTCGGGCTGGATCTTTAAAACTGCACATCATACATTCACAGAGTTCTCATTTCATTTAAGTATGAGAAAACATCCTGTTCTCAGGAGGAATATTTCAGAGCTGCCTTGCACCGTCTTCACACTCTGCTGCCTCTGAAATGCATCAGGTTTGGGTGCAAGTTGCATTTCTGCTGCAAACTCCCAGATGCATGTGTAGAGTTAGCATGGCTTGGGTTAACATTAAAAAAGGGAAATGTTAATGAAATGCTTAAGCACATACCTATGACACAATCTGAAACAGGTGGATGTGGAGCCATTGAAGGACTCATGCTTCACTCAAACCATATGTGAAACCCCTATTGCCATCCTAGGAGCAATGATCAAGGGCAGGAGATGACTGTTAGTGAGCATGATTTAAAACTCACTTTAGAAAGAGTAATTTATACTTTGGAGCCTCCTCAGATGTGTACCCAGTAGGAAATTCTGTAGCTACACCTGTTTACACATCTTTCAGCTCACTGAGATACTAATGAGAAACCCAGCCCTCACTGGCACAGGGAGAGACTGTAACAATTACTGAGCTCCAGAAGGAAAATGGGCTCCAGTGACTGATTTATCAGCAGGCTTTCCTGGAAGACAGATAATTCATGCCAGGAGTTTTGAGGGGCCAATTGGCTGCACTCAGATTTTGTGGGACCAGGCTAGAGACTGTGTCCAACAGGGCTGATAAGCACACAATGCCTTGGAACCAGGGATTGCCCAAGATGAAGATCCCTTTCACCTCTCTTCCTTTTTGCTTCTAGACACATTTTTAAATCTTCATCTGCCCTTCATGTTTGTGAAGACTTTTAGACTTGACAGAGCTTCAGATCATATCACTCCTTCTGTTGAGATGTTTTCTTCATTCATTCATTCTTGGCACCATGTGCATTTGAGGGCTTCACTCTGCACTAGGGTTTGTTGGGGGGCTCAGCATCTATTTAACATCTCCTTGCCCTGATCCTGGCCATAACTGCTGCTTGATAATTTAAATAGAGAGAAACCAGTGTCCTTAGACTCAGGATGCATGTGAGAGTGGCCTTTCTTTGGCAGAAGGAAGACATGGTGCACCCTCTAGGAAACCACAGAGATGTGGCAACTATTTCTTTGCAGGACCGAAATAAGGCTCAGTGTTAGATGACCTCTGTCCTCTTCCTAACATCCCCATGATGTTTTGTCTTCAAAACATTTCTCCTTCAAAATCTCACCATCTCCTCAACAATCTTCTCCAGGCAAGTGCGAGGGAGAGGAGGCAGCAGGAAATACAGAGGCACACTTTGAAGAGCTGGTGAAAACCTGTAGAGATGCAGAGATATTTCTGTTTGAGATGTCCAAAGCTGGGGCTGGATCACAGGGTGGCACCAGCACCCCTCTGCACAGCAGTAGGTGCTGAACCTCTTCATGCCTGGGGAGTCTGGGCTGGGAGTGGTGGGAGTGAGGAAAATGCTTGGGGAGGTTGCAGGATCAAATGGGTTGCTTAAGTACTAGTCATTATAATTTTGTTTGTGAAGCATCATTTTACTTTCTAAAGATAAATACAAACACAGTGAAAGATGAATAAGGTTCAGTGTAAATGGCCTTGGATGTTTAAGAAGCTGCTCCTGCAGTTTTGGGATGCGATTATGTGTTGTGAATATGCTCCCATCAAAGCCACTTGGAGACTCCCACCCCAATCTCATCATTCCTCTTCCTAAAATCAGATTGCAAACCAGCAACAAGACTTCTGCTTAATTATAGCCTGAAGAGTGGTGTTTGGGCTGTGATTCATGTTAGATTTCACACTGATAGAGGAGGAGCACAAGTGCTGATACCACCTGCAGATTGGGCACAGTTCACACACCTTGGCGAGGAGCCATCCTGCTATGCTGTGTCCCTGGCAGGTTCCTGGTCTCAATGGGACCCATGCTGGGACCAGAGGGCACATTTATTTTCTATGCCAAGTGCAGTTTTCCTACTGTGCTACCTTGTGCTCGTCCCTCCTTTTGTCTCTGAAGGCCTTGGGAATTGGAAGACTCCTTTTTCTCTTTGCATAAGCAGGACATAAATTCAAAGGGTTCTGCTGAATATTTGTTAAGATACATATTTATGTGCAAAACCCTCCCTACCCCTCAGAAACCATTTAGTTAAAAGAGGATAAAGATGATTTACTTATGCCTTAGGGCTGTTGCTGTTTAAACACTGTACATTTATGTCTATATACTCTGGTATTTACTAAAAAAGCATAGTTAAATTAGCAGTTGCTGCCTCTCCTAAACCATCTCTGACGGCTCTTACAGCACTTCTTTAAGGGAACAAACTCAGGGATGAGCAAATCACGTCATTCTGACTGTAGGGCAGTGAAAGCAAACACCCTTTTCCAGTGTCTACAGGGAAATAAAAGGATGTCTACGGATTCCTCAGTGTGGCAAACTGCTTATTTTGGTGAAAACTCCAGCTTTGCAAACTGTGTTGTCACCGTACAGTGCAAGAAACATGAGTGGAGTGGTTTGCTCTGTCACCTGGGTTTGCACACAGTTTCCTGACATCCTGTAAGCTCCATAAATAGGGCAGAAGGGGCAAAATCTCCAGGCTTCTCCTCCTTTGAGCTGGACAGAGTTCTTTTTTCTGCTGAGGGCTATTGGCAGTAATGGCACTGGTGCAGTCCATAACTGGCTGGCTGCACTTAATGACCCGAGGCACGACAGCTCCTCTCAGCTGGCTCCCAATCCCCAGGAAATGCACCCCAGCTTGATTACTGCTGTCTAAAGAGTCACACATGTACTCTGGGAACCTTCTTTTCATTAACTTAACCTGTGCCCAAAGAGCTGCTGCAGAAACAGATTTTTTCAATCAGATAATGCATTTTCAATTAAATGACTTGGTTTCTAACCCATTTTTTCTTCCTTTCCTGCTGTACAGGAGCTATCTGTGTTTAATGCTATAATGGGATCTTACCATAAAGTTGTCTGTATCCCTCTGAAGTGGTGGTGTTGATAATTGTGTTATGCTTTTCCACTAAGTATATTTGTACCATATGAAGCAAAGACTCTTCCTGAAAATTGAGGACAAAGTGCAATGGGTGGGAATTCAGAGTGAAAAGTCACAGTAGAACTCTAGACAAGCAGGAAGCTCTGTGTTCCCGTACCTGCCTGCCTGGAGTTCCCCTGCAGTGGTTTAAGAAACAAGCACACATGGTTGTTGTAAGTGTAATGAATGATGTATGGCAAGTGTTTGCAAAGCAGCTGAGAAAAAACGCTGCTGGCACAGGGCTTGGGTTTTCAGCCTGCAATAGCTGCACTAAGGAGTGGGACCTGCAGATAATGGGGCTTTGGGGGAGTGCTGGCAGAGTTGAATTAAGCATGAATCAGAAATCTTTTTTGAATAATGAGGTAAGACATAGGAAAGGATTTCTGTTCCAGAAACAACCTTCTTCTCCTTCTAAATGAATGTTTTCCAGAGCTGTTGAACCATGGGTGTTCCATGTTCAAGGCTTAGGCTCTGGTGGCGGGTGGGAAATTGCACGTACTCTTTGCTCTAGAATCAAGAACAAGAACAAATCGGCTCCTTCCCAGACAGAAAAAAGCCACCAGCACCCAGAAACAGGCTGTGACAGCCCCAAGGACCAGGCTCCCTCCTCTGCAGCTCTGCTGGGAAGCAGTGGGGGGTGGTGCTGCTGCCCTACTCCAGGTGTCATTTCCTGGCTTGCTGGTGAGGACAGGAATGGCATTTTGTAGGTGAGGCAACATTCCTTTGGCAAAAAATTATCCCTCAGTCTTGGTACCCCACTGTATTTGGTGAAACTACTACTGGTTTTCATCTCTCCAAGCCCTGTCCCAAACTTGGCAGCCTGTCACCTGGCATTGCAATGTAAGAATGACTCACCAAGCCCAAAGACATCTGGAAATGTGTTTAAAAAAAAAGAGCTTTATTTATTAATTTACTTATTTTTCTCCTGAGCAGGCATCATCTCTCCAGGACTGTAGAGTGCTTTGTATGGAAATCCTGGTTTTGTTTTGCTGTGGTTGAAGTGTAGAAAATGCATAAATAAGTGAGATGCTCTTCCAGCAGAGAGGTGTGGGCTGGATGCAGGAGGCTCTATACAAGTTCTTTGCTCACATATGGGATGAGGAAAAGAATATGGATCAATTTACTCTGTTTTCTTTTTAGTATCACCTAAGAGTTAGAAAACATCCCTCATCCTTAAAGTGTTCTTTGCTTTGCTAAAACAACCTTCTGAAGAAAATGGTAAAAAAGGAATAATGTTTGAAGCAGTTACTGTATATAACAGGCTAAAAAGCTTTGAAACGAAAT
Organism: Lanius collurio; assembly: GCA_020086605.1. Classification (NCBI taxonomy): domain Eukaryota; kingdom Metazoa; phylum Chordata; class Aves; order Passeriformes; family Laniidae; genus Lanius; species Lanius collurio. Next base: position 1,904,986 of record JACBWW010000030.1, on the reverse strand, counting down.
GTGAAGCAAATAACTTTGAAGCATAGTTATTCCTTTTTCTTGGTGAATTCTTAGATCTAGCATGACACAGAGATCTTATTTTCAGGAAAAATCCATAAAACTCTCATATCCTTTGGCATGTTTAATGGAAATCAATCTGAATTGAAATTTCAACTGCTAGTAAATCAATGCCATCCCCATGCTCTCTGTGAATACTTGCCTATTCCTTAAAGATCACATTTATATTCATTTTACAAAAGGCTTCTCAGTGTTTGGCACACAGTGAACTAGCCACTGATGGTGCTTTAAAGCAATCACGAAGGATTGTGAGCTCCGGCAACCCATCTTTGGAGAGGAACCATGGATTATGTGAGCCTGCTTGTCACCTTCCTTGACAAGATTATACTGTGTGATGCACCCTTGTCCCTGCTGATGGCTGCTCTGAGCAGAGGCATAGCTGAAGCTCTCCCTACAGCTTGCATTTCCCAGAAAGTACTTTTCCAGTGGCCTCAGACTGCTGAAATCAAACTGCCTGTGAGTGGTCCCCACTGTGCAGTGCAGCTCCACCTCTTCAGCAGTGGAGCTTGGCAGACTGGGCTGTTTGCCACGAGCTCTCTGTCCTGGGAGGTTGTCACTCATCCCTCGCAGCAGCCTCTGCCCGGAGCCATCCATCACCGTGTCAGCAGCAAGCCCTCACTTGTTCCTTTCTATGGATCACAACCAAAAGAAAGAGACGTTCAGGGAAGGGAGGAACAGGTTACTTGTCTTGGTGTCATTCTCTCAAAGGTGCTTTTCTCAGGGTGCATGACCTCTGGTGAGGCCAACCCCACACATGCTGTGAGGGGGCAGGGGTGGCACAGCAGCAGGCACAGTGCACAGACAATCTCTCCAGCTGATTGTACCTTCCCAGGGAGCCACTGGCCCCTGCCAGGTTGAGGAGATGTCATACAATAAATCTGAAATCTAGAAGTTACCTGCTGGTTTGTATGCTTAGGTTACCTGTCTCGTTTATTGCTTTTGTATTAATTAGCTTTCCACATTCCATGATGTCACAGCTCTTTTCTTAGACATGTGTGGGACATTTCCAAGCTGTGTGACATAAGCACCCACCCTGGGAATTAGGAATATGAATGTTCTTGAAGATACCAGCTTTTTCCCAGTCCCACATAACTTGGAGGATTAGCCAGAGACTTCTTAAAAGTGCCATGAGAAGAGGGGTGCTGTGGGATCCAGTGCCAATACTGTCCTTGAGGATTTTTTCCTGCTGGAAGCATAAAAGAAAGGATATTTCTGGGCTGTAACTGCAGACATTCACAGGTCCTGTGTATCCCTCTGTGCTTGCCCTGCATGCTTTTACCTTCTTGACTGGCACATGCAATTTTTCCCCTGTGGCAGCCTTCCTGTCCCTACAGACAGCACAAACTCGGGGGGGATGCAGGAATAAATAATTTTTCTTGCATCTCCACTGCTGCAGGAGCTGCACAAGGGCTGCCTGCACGGTGAGCACGTGCACTGTCTGCCCCATATGCAGCCATCTGGTTCTGCTGAAGGTTTTGATCTCTCAGCCGGGTTTGATTTATGTGGCAAGAGCAGCAGCATTCTCATTGGAGAAGCCGAGCGCGATGGTTAACATTGCCACTGCTTAAGGGTGAAGTTGGATCCCACCAGGGCTGAGTTTTAGGTTGCCCCTTATTGGACACATCTGGTGAGGGAAAGGCTCTATCCTTGCCGCTGGCCCACTCTGGCTGGGTTTGGGCCAGGCAACGTGAAACCCCTTTGCATTTTTATGCCTCATGTCTTGGTTTGCGGGAATGCCGCCTTCCCTGTCAAAGTTGGGGAAAATGATACTGAAGGGTATTTCTGTGCTTCAAAAAAATCTAATGCAAGGGTTTTTTAACTTGGTATAAAGAGAGTTTTTTCTCCTGTTGTGAAGGTGGGAGGACCATGAATTGGGGTGTCTGTGTGATGAGATGCCTCAATGAAATGTTTTGTAAGGGCAGGGCTCCTCAGTGCTCAGTGGCATCTTCAATTTGAATGTGGGGAATGTCACAATGCCACATGTTGCTCATCTTATGTCCTGAGTCATCCTCATGGACACTGATAGTTTTTCTCCTTTTCCTTCATTTCACAGAGGCTGTGAAACACCATATTCCATGGTTATGTACTCAAAACCTTTCTGTGTGTTTGGTTTTTTTCAGATACTATGACTTATCATGGTGCATTATCATAACTTTTACTATTTCCTTTATTATCCAACATTTTGCAAAGTTCGTGAATGAATAATCATTAGTTCCAGGTAAGAAATCTGATTTTTGAAGAGATTGTTCCTGCCTAGGAGGATCCTAAAGAAAAACTGAAATATGAATTTAGTCTAAATCAAAACTCCTTTATCTTCATTTCCTAGTGAAATCCAGCTGTGGGTGGGATGCATCGATTTCAGGTGAAAGAGCATTGTACTGGCACAAAGTGTTTTGGGATGGGAACTGACAATTGGAGACAACTCCAAACGAAATGTCATAAGAAACTTGGGAAGAAAAAAGAAATACTGACCCAACCTGGAGCAAGCGCAGCCCTCTGCAGCAGGCAGGGCTAGTAAGCCCTGCAAAAAGGGATTTGTTAAGGTTTGGGTGTGTTTCTGTGATGCAGATACTGGAAGGAATTTTTATGGGATCTGGCCCTGGAATGGAGAGGATTAAATAGCAAAGGAAAAACCAACGTGCTGTTTGTAACTGATAGCACACAGAAATGATAGTTCTGGTAGGAACTGGAATTTGAGTCCCGGTTGCCTGTAGCCAGCCATTTCTAACCATCTGTGAACAGATGCATCAGCCTGGGAGTCGGGGCTGTCGAAAAAAGCTACAGCAGTCCTGGATTTCTTCATGGCTTCAGGAGGGATGTCCCATGGTGGGAAAAGGGGACACAGCCCCCTGAGGTGTGATTTTTTTTGTTTTTGAAGCTATCAGTCCATGTCAGAATTAATCCACATGTGCTGAGTTGGAAGTGCTGAAGGAAAGGTCCACAGTGCCGTGTCAAACCCAGATGGAAAGTGCCCGAGACAGGAAACAAATCACCAAAAGCTCTGTGCAGCACTGCAGCCCACGCTGCTGCCAGGGTGCAGCAACACTCTGTGCATCATGTGCTGCCATGGAGTGCTGATCTGTGTTCCATCAGCAGGCTTTGTGCTTTTTCCTGTTGGATTAAACCCAAAATACAACAATGCTGTGGTCAGGCTTGCAGGAGAGAGTAAAGGAGGTCAGGGGGTTTGAGCACAGAACTGGAAGTCAGTTCAAGGTTCAGCTCCGTGTCCTGGTAATTCAAGGAGTTTTCTGGGCTCAATCCACAACCTGACTGTGCTGTTTCTGTCCTGTGCATTATGATCTTGGAGTGTGATGGGACTCAGTTAATTCACAGGTGGTTGGAGAAGCACCTGTAGCCCGAGATGGAAGGTGGTGCAGGATAATCATCTCTTGCATTTTGTGTGTACACCAGCTGTGATCTTGAATTTTGCTGCCAAAAAGGACCCTTGAACAGGTTTATGGTGCTGTCTCCAGGTCTCACCTACATAAAGAAACCAGATTGTCAGAGGGAGAGAGAATCAGGGACCAGTTTTACCACATTCTCCTGGGCATTGGGTGATGTCCTCTAAGCCAGAAATCCTTATTTCTGGGGTTTGTAAAGGCTGCTGCCAAGCATCTGGGAATTGTAAAGCTGCTTCCAGAATTTTCTGACTTGTCTAGGAATCTTAATTAAATGACTCAGCAAGTGACACACAACTTCCTAGAACAAGGAAAGTCCTTTGTCCATCACCACGGGGACCAGTGGTCCATGTCTCCAGAGCTGCTCGGGATGGAGTGATGCTGCTGCTGCTGTGACTGAGTGGTGCAGAGATGGCAGCTCTGGTCCCTGCTGAGCCTGGGTTTTTCTTCTCTCCCAGATCTTCGGCAGCTCCATGCAGGGAGTAACAAACCTGCAGGATGCCTTTCCTGTTGGATATCTTGTGTTTTGAGTCGGGCCATTGCCCTGCTGCAGAAGGTGGTGGGAGGAGGGAAGGGACGCCAGGCCTGCAAATTAGCATCAAAGGCTTGGTGCGAGGTTTATGGGGACATTTACTAGTGTTGTTTTCATTATTTACACCAGTCTTGGTTCTAGGAGTTCTCATTAAAAGTGTAATAAATGTAAAAATATTTTACAGGCCAATAAAAGCTCCAAAGCAAAAATAGCTTTATATAGTGTGATTTTTTTCTTTTGCAAAATACTGTGTGGTATCATCTCAAACCTGCTGATAGCTGATGGGATGAGAAAAGCTCCTCCATTCTGGTGCAGTGGAAGGGCATAAGATGGGGATCAGGATTACTTCCCAGACAATTAATTTGTCAGGTAATGGGTAATTCTCAGACACTGACTTTGATGAGAACACACTAGGCCAAATATAACCCTTTTTTTCCTGTGGAAAAGACAGAAAACCAGATAGTACATATTATTGTTTAAGAAACAACATGAAATATATCAAGAAAAGCACTGGAATGGGACTGACAAAGAGAAGAGACATGAATGTTTTCAAGTTCCTCTATAAAATAGGTTTGCATAAACGTGCTGTATGTAGTCAGAGCCTATAGTTTCTGCAAGTATGTTAAACAAGGAGAGTGATTTTTGCCAAATCCTCTGTTAGGTTTGGGATGTGCAGTCCTCTGCAGAAGGACAAAACTAAAATGAGGGAACACTTTGGAATGAACTCAGCTTGGAGGCAATCCAAAAATCTTGTGGAATGGGTGGAGACGAAAAAACAATTGAATTTAACCATTAAATCATCCATCAGCTTGGTATCTGTGACATTTATCTTGTATCAAAATTAATAATGTTCCGAAGTCATAATGACTTCTAAACAACTTTGATCACAGAGCAGACAAATTGGCCCAAAAATGATAGATTTGTCTGTCTCACCCGGGTTATCCCAATAAATACTGAGTCAGCTTTGAAAAAGGAGTGGTTGTCAGAAGTGTGGAATGAACATAGATGTGCTTGACCTAAAAGAAGCTGGAAGTGTCAGCTGCAGCAGCCTGTGGACCTCCTTGCTGGAAAGCCAATTTATGATTCCTGGTCTTTAGGCTCTGACATCTGCAAATTCTGTAAATATTTATTTTTTTCAGATGGAATGTAAAAGTTGCTCTTATAATTCTGCATGACAATTTTTGCTCATGCAGGGTTTTGATCCCAATTTTTTTGCATGTCACAAATCTAACCCTGTACTTGGAGAGAGGGAATGAGGAGGAAACTGATTTCTCCTGATTTCGCCTGTGCCTTTCCCCCTGCCTGCTGACTGAGCCAACCTGTGGCCAGCATTAGGAGGGCATTATCTCACAAGCACCAGAAGGGTGTCATCACCACAAAGGTCAGTGGCAGCACCACCAGCTCAACGTCATTTTTGAAATCCAGTTCAAGAACTGAGTGATTACAGGCAAAAACACTGAAGTATTTGCATCCCATCTGGCAAGTATGAGCAGAAAGCTCAGGAAGACAGTGCAATCATACCACAGATTAACTTTGGCTTTCAACCTGAATGTTCCACTGCTGGTTTTTTTGTGTGTGTCTGTGACCAGAATTGAGTTTCTCTGCGAGGCTACTTCAAGGGCAGGCATGAGCCAGCCAAAAGTCCCACGACATTTTCTTAGCAGGGAATAAATTTAGATCTTTGCCTTTTTCTTTTTTCTATCTAAAATGTTGGAAAGAAATGTGGGGCTCAGAATGAGATGAATGCTGCAAGAAAACGTGGCTGGTTTTACTGCCCTCACTATTGTGCCCCAAGGCCACAATTAGGTCTGGAATCCCATTGTGCTGGGCATTGTCCAAACACAGAGGAAGGAACAATCCTTGACTCCAAAGTGTGCAGTATTGATTAATCTTTATTTGTTTGTGCAATTACTATTTTATTATTACACACAATTATTTGCTTCAGAGGGGAAATGTTCTCATTTCAGAAATAATGAGGCCAGGTATCAGTCGTAGCATAAAGCTATATGTTGCATATAGGAAACATGGAAATATTTTTCTCATTTTCATGGGTGCCTTATTGAAGTTTCAGGTTTCCAGGCGGTCTTGGGGTGTTATACTCACGGCCCATGAAAACCTATGTGATCAGGACACAGAATTCCTGGCAGTCCCTTGTCCTAAAGTAACATGCACTAAGGCCATGTGAGAGAACAGCAGGGCTGTGATTAATAGTATCTCACATCCTGAGCTGGTTCTCTTGAAGTAATATCTCTTGTTTCTGCAAAAAATGGATATTCTGTGAATATGGCTCTATAAACCACTGTCTTGCAAAATACACTTGATTTAACTTGATTATTCTGGTAACCTACATTGGCTGCTGGCTAAAATACCACTTTCTTGTCCACACAGTGATCTTGGCTTTCCCACTGCCCTGCTGTTATCTCTTTTGCTATCTTGTAATTTACAGGAAATGCAGAACTGGATGCAATCACAACTCGTAATTTGAAATGCTAATCCTTGGCCTGTCACTCCAGCTGTATCACATACAGCCTGCTCTATTAAACCTTAATGTCTACCCTCATAGCCACGTGAGGCTAGAAATCCAGGGATTAGCTTTGATTCCAGTTTAACTACTAATAGGTGCCTGTAGTGTTGCAAAAGACTCTTTCTCTTCTGAGGAGTGCTGAGCATCTTTGCTTTGGTTTGTTAATAAGCTACTAAAAGCTGATCTATCAGAGTTTCTCACCAAATAGGACTATTATAAATTTGATTTAATGGAGCTGAAGAATGGTGCACTCAGAGCACCAATGACTCTATTTCTCACTCTGCATGTACTGCAGCCTGCTTGATGGCATTGGGATGCCAGGGAAAGATGTGAATTTTCTTTCATTTAGGACCATCTGGGTTCTGTGAGTGGGTGGAAGACTGGGTATGAAGCAACTGGATTGTGTAGAAGATGGGTAAAAACCTGTCCCTGTTGAAACTAAGGGTAACACTTCTACTGACTTCAGTAGAGCCAAGATTTTATTTTGGTTTGGTCTAATGGCATTTGAATTGTCCAAATAGATGCTGGCAAGGGAGGTAATGACTGTTTTTGCTTGTGTCTCTCAGTCATGTGAGTGCTCTTTCCATGTTGTGTGGGTAGGAAAGTGTAAGATCAGAAGTCTGGTGGTGTTCACTTGTGTTGAAAGTGGGTAAAATTCATAGGCATACGGTCTTCTGCACAGTTAGTGCTCCTGAGTTGTATGCTGGAAATCACAGAATCATTTAGTTTGGAAATGATTAAGATCATTGAGTCCAAATGTAAATCAAAAGCTGCCAAGTCCACCACGAAACCATGTCCTCATGCACCACGTCTACAAATAGGATGCTTCCATAAGTGTGAGCGCCTGTGGACAAAAGGAAGCCCTGTTTGGATTGCAGACTGGAAACTCTCTTGGCAAAAATGTCTTATTTCTCTTTCATAAGAAGGCCTGGTCACTGCCCCAAAGAATGAGGTTGAGCACAGAGATCCCCATGGTGCAGGTCTGTGGGTACCCCAGGGTGTACTACTGCACTCCAGCCATCCAGGCAGCTCCTCTCCAAGACTGAAGAACACAAGGAGCCAGGGAAACTGCACCTGCAGATACATTCCAGGATGCTGGTGAGCAGAGAAAGACTATGGAGGCTCAGCAGATCCCCACTGTGGCCAGAGGTCCATCTGTGGAAGGAGCTTGCAGAGGTTGCATTTCTGTATATGGTCTGTAAAACCTCTGCAGCTGGTTGGGAGTGGGGTTTTATAAGGATGTTTTAAAATTTGAAACACAGCACTGAGTTTAATCAGGAAGTCTTTTTTTTTATTTTATTTTTTTTTAATTTTTTTTTTAATTTAAGAAATGTATTTTTTTTTAATGCAGCTTGCACTGGGAAAGGTCTCTTGGGATAGAATAGCATCTCTTCTAAAGCATGCAAAGGCCAGAAAGCTAAACACCCTGAGAGGGACTACACTTGTCTGCCAAACCTCCTTGTTCATAGACTTGCTCTGTGTGGCCTACTAGGAAACACAAGTATTCCCTGGTGTTGTAGCTGTGGGCTGAAGATCCTCTCTATGAGGCAGAGTTTCCCCCAGCACATCAGACTTTCCTCTGACCAGAGAAAGATTTTAGTTTTGCATCATTTTGGAACAGGACTCATTACTGAAGCTTGAGTTTTGACTTTTCTTTTTTTTTTTTTTCAAAATTGAATTCTTGTTGTTCAGCCAGTCCTTGCTCTCTCAAGCCTATGGCAACCTCCAGGCAGTTCCCGGACCTCATTTTCATGCAGGATCTGCCTTTTAGCATCTGGGAGCTCTTCTCTGAGGAAACACCTTGTCCCTTGTACTCCAAGGCAGATAGTGACTTCAGGGGACTTTTTGGGATAGCTTGCCAATTTATTCCAATCTCAGGTAGATTTTGAAGGACACCTTTGGCAGTGAAAAAGGCCTACTCCTCTGAATCCAGGCTTATTGGTTTCCTAAATACTTTATAAGGACTCTGTAAATTTTTCTTGGGACTATGTTGAATGGGTACCTGAGTTGCTGGTTTGGATAGGTGGAAAATTTTAATGACTCCTGTATGTGGTTTGTAGCTATTTTTGTGCATATTTTCAACAGCTACAATGGTTACGCCCATAAACTGAAAAAAAAGAAATCTCTTTCCCGTCTGCTGGCTTTTCTTGCGCTTCATGTATATTCTTGTTTATTCTGCCGGGCTTCCAAGATGGAAGTTTGTACAAACATTTTAGAGTTTTGAAAAACAACAACCAGAGGCAAAAGAAGAAAAAAGGAAAACAAGGAGCAGGGTGATCAGCTCTCAAGTGGGTCTGTGCATCCTTTACTTTGTCATCTGGAGCTTCAAGCTGGCATTGATTTTAACAAAGTTTGGGACACAAAGAACCTCCTGTTTTCTGCTTTGTAAATGACTGTGACATGCTGTTTCTTTCATGTATATTCTTTGGAATTCATTCCCTGGCTGTATAGGTCCATACTTCCTGAAGATTATGTACATGTGAAGGAAATAATCACAGCAGATGCCACGCAAATACCTGTGGGTGATCAGATAACCCAACCCGCTCTACAGCTTTTGAAAGTCCTGAGTCAGGTGCCTGCCATCCAAAGAAGTTTCCTTAAAAAAATTTCTGGGGTTTTATCTTCTCTTCTAGTTTTTGCTGCAGGGAGGTGAGGGATCTGCAGACACACAAGGAGAAGAGGTTGAGGGAAATTGAGGAGTGAAAAGATTCCCCCACCTGGCACCAACGGCTGGAAGCCTTCTTGCGAGGAGATGAATTTTTACGTAAAGGAAAAGCAAGTGCAGCTTGTTCATCTGGTTTGCCACTTGTGGCTGGTGTAGCAGTATTTGCAACGTTCATCATGAGTACAGTTAATGCTATTTTGTATAATTAATTGATTTCCATACAATCTCTGTAGGCCATACTTCCTATGCAGGGAGCCAAGCATGCCAACTGCTTTCTGATATTAACTGTAAGTTGAAAATATAAAAAGTGTCTGATTTTCACATTGGTTCACCCCAACTGCAAGTAGAGGTTGGCATTAGCCAAGGATGCTGGCTTGGTTATAGTCCAGAGAAGCTCACTCAGGTTTTAGGGGACACTGCCCATTTTCCGTGGGCTTCATGCAGAGGAAAGGATGACTCAGTCTGGCTGCAGCACTGTGGATGCCAGGATGTGTCACTGCTGAACTCAGAGGAGTAGCCACCACCTGTGTGCTGGTGACCAAGGCCACAGCTGGTGTTGAGGGCACTGACAGATCCACACTGCTGCAATGGTGCAAACAAAATATCTGAGTGGAGGAGAGCCACGTCCGATGGGTTGCAGCTGTCCCTCTGCCTCCTGGCCACCCCTGTCCCACTCCAAATGTAAATCATCACCCTTTTCCCTTTTAACATAACAATTGTGTCATTTAAAAGCTCAAAGAGCTGAGAAAAAATTCTACTTGTTTAGAGAAACCATTAAAACAAATTATGAGCATTTTATAAATGGGGAAAACTGTCTGTTTGTCATAACACAGAATTTTTCCTTTAAATAGCCTAACAACCACCCAAAATGTTCCTCATAGATGGGTGTGTTGGGGGATATTTCTAGGGTGGATCTGCACTGGGGTCCTTTATGGGAGCCTTTGGCCCAAATCCCTGCACAGATGGGTAGAGGGGTCAGGGTGTGGTAAAAAGCTGTGCTGAGTTCCTTTTGGGACTGATGATGGAGCACGAAAGCTTCCCTGGTCTTGTGGTACCCAGACAGACCAGCACACATTGCCTCCACCTTGACAGTGGAGGGATGGGAGCACAATGCCCAGGTACCACGTTGTGCTTGGCTCCACTGGCCCCCCTTGGCTGCTCCTTGGGGAGGAGGGTCTGCCTCACATGCAAAGGGCATTTAAAGCTTCTATGCATCTCTTGAATAAACAGTAGCTTGGCCACTGCCTTTGGAGAGCAGTTCAGTGTTCTCACTTCTCATGTGATACGTCTTTTTTTCAAAACATTTCCCGATCCTGAGCTCCTTCCTCAGGTTGTGGGAACATTCAGGTTTGGATGTGCAGTGTGTGGGCTGGCCTGTCTCCAGTTTAACAGATGATTGCTTTGAATAGGATTATCTTGGACAGGCAGAGAATCATCTCTGCCGTGCTGGGGCCGCCTTCTCCCTGGGAGGGGGAGCTACCAGACAGAGCTCTGAGATGCTCATGCTCTTGCTGGCAAGTGCTTCCTCCTGAGAGCATTCAGGCTCTGGACCTGTAATTCCATCTTTAACAGCTATTAAGTCCTTGGTCCTTAAGAATGATTGATTACTGGTTAAACCCCTTGTAATGATCCTCTTTACCTTCAGAACCTTCCAAAGTTTGGGAGAAAACACGCTGTATGTTTTGCTGTTTGGTGACTCAGGAGCCTGGAGGTGATTAAGTGCTCAGCTTTTGAGTGCACAACATCTCTGTGTATGGAAGGACTGCAGCTTTGCTTGTGTGAAACCTGACTGCTGGCTCCCATCAGCTGCAGTCATGGAGAGCCACGGGGTGCCTGCAGTTGTGTTGAGGATCAGCTCCTGGGGGCAGCAGACACTTCTGAGCCAACCCTCTACAAAATAGGAGCTGTAGCCTCGCAGGCTGCTCAGAGAAGGGAAAACCAGATGGGCTCTGACAAGCACAAAGCTGCTGCATCCCTGTAACTGTTCACCCACTTCTGATGGGGCCAAGGGGTGGCTTGCTGAGCACTTGGGGCATGTCACTCCTGTCAGGCACCCTCTGTGGTGGCTGGCCAGCCTACTGGAGATATCTCAGCTTGTGGCTGGCACCCCTACAGGGTGTTTCTGTGTTTTTCTGGAAGTGCTTGGAGTTGGCAGTTTTTACAAGATAGTTGGCCCAATGAGGGAAGCAAATTTGTTCTGCTGTCATGCTGGAATTGGGCAGAAGTGGAGGGTAAACAAAAACTTTTTTCGTGTCAGTGTCCATTTTGTCTATGGGTTCCAACAACATGGCAGGATGGAAGCCTGGTGGTGTTTGTTGGGAGAGGGTGTGGAAGACTTTCCTGAATCTTTGTAGGTATGTGCATTTGGAGATGGTGATTTTTAAGGGTTTAATTTAAGACTTCTCTGTGGGGTTCATGAGGAGCAAGTCTTATGAAGATGAAGGTGTGGAGTCAACATTCAGCAGTGACAGTGTTCCCATAAGGGGCAATGGCAATGTCACCACTGGGAGCTGGTGCTGGTTAAGTCAATCAGTCAGGAAGAAGCATGTGTGAGAAAGGCCAGATAAATTAGGGTTGTGATAAGGAAGATGGAAAAATACAGCCTGAACAGAATCTTGAAGATGATAACAGAGTAAGAAAAGGAAAGAATGGAAGAAATGTTACAAGGGCAAAACAAAAAGGTTTCAAAACAGGCTCAGTGTGTGAGCAAGAGTGAGATGGTTATTACAGCTAACTGCTCAATTACAAGTTTTGTCATGGACAGATAGATCAGGTGGCTTGTCTGCAAAAGTGACAGCAAGGTGGGGACTCCTCCTTAGACACTGCCAACAGTCCAAATGTCTGGCCACAAGTCATTGAGTAAAGCCCTTCTCCCTTCTATCACCCTCCTGTGAGCGGAACTGGTTCTAGTCCAGCCTTCCCTGTCCAGTCAGCTTGAACCTGGCATTTGGGATAAAACAAAATGTGGAGAAAGATAAAGTCTGTAGGACTTTACCTAAAAATAGTTGAGAGATGGTGACTCAAAGGCACACTGCCCTTCTGGTACACCCTGTCCCTGGTGGGAATATTAACACCCTTAAGGAGAGGCACTGTGTCAGACTGTCCATTTCACACTGATAACAAGTATTTTATTACCTCTATCATTAAAAAAAAAAAGAAGAAAATCCTATATTCATCTTCCTCAGTACTTTAATCTCAGAGTCCTCCTCAGTCAGATGTGTGGAGACTTTTCTTTGTGAATTGGGAGCAAATTCTCCAGCTTCTCTCCCACAGGTTCTAATCCCTTCTTTTGTTTCACTATGTGGTTGTGTAAGCAGTTCCCTTGAGAACAGGGCTCCAGGAATATATAATTAAATCAGAAGTTTGGCACTAATAAGTGATCTTATCACTTTGTTGGGCTTTTTTCAGGTCTTTGTGTGATATTTCTAGGCCACTCAATTGAAGTTATTTAATTACAAGGTCCCCACAATAGAGCTGGGGCCCTGGATGGTGTGGGGTTTTTTTAAATGTTTCTAAATTTTTTTTATTATATCATGTGTTATGGTGCTTTGTGCACCAGGTGACCTAGGAGGGGCTGACAACCCTTCAGGACTGTCACTGACAAAGCTGACTCTGCAGATTGTTTTTGCTATGAGTAATTACTGAGAAGGAACTCCTCTTCAAGCCCCAACAAAGTGGTTGAACCCCACAGCATCTGTTGCCATCAAGCCAAGGGTTGGAGCCCACTGGGGACCATACCCTGCTTGGGGCAAGAATAAAGTAGGAAGAAAGCCAGATCCTGTGAAAATTCCCATCCCCAGTGAGTTTTCCTGCGTTCTGTGCTGTTCAAAGCACTGCACCTTCCTCTGCCGTCTGTGGGCGGTGGAGGTGTGCGGCTGCTGTGACCTCTGTGGGGCGGGACTGTTGCCCAACACAGAATTTTCCATGGGTTGAACCTCTCCATTGTTCAGCTCCGGGGGTGATGAGGTATCAGGGTGCAGCCCTCACCCTTGAGAAGCCCCAGGGCCTGAGTTGACTAGGTGTGAAGTTGTTTGAGTACTGCAAGATGAAGATAAGATATGGGGATTAAAAAAAATTCTATTAGAAACCTGCCATCTATTGAAGTGCATTCTAGGTAATGGGTATGTGTGTTCAAGATGGAGCTAAAATTGAGAGAAAAAGAGTGTTGTAAAAGTCCCTCTTCTAGACTGTCTTCAAATCACTCAAGCTCCTCTTTCCATTTTCCAGTACCCAAATAATTTTAACAGCTAACCTGCATCTCCTGCCCCAAAAATGTGCAATAAGATTGAGAATGATTTGAAATATGAGTCCAATGACACAAAGACAGGCTCTGGTGTGATGTGGTGGTGTGACTGCATGGTGGCATGGCAGCATGTGCAATATGGGGCTTTAAAAATCCCCAAACATGTTTTGGTTTGTGTTTTGCGTTTTTTCTCTTTTTTTTTTTTTTTTTTTCCAGAGGAGTATTCTTCTAGGCCTCATCTCCATTCTTGTTGCTGGTCCACTGGGGGGGTGAGAGCTGGACTGTCACAAGCAGGGTGACAGGTGGCAGTCACAGCCATCACAGAAAAGAGCCATCAGTCAGTTGGAAGCAGGAGCACAGGCTTTGACCATGGGTCCTTGCTAGATAGTTTTCCTAAATGCAGCCAAGCTGTATTTCCCCATTTTGCTACTCTTTTGCCCCATGGAATGTCAGACAACACCGCATATCTGAAGTTCCAAGCTTTCAAACATTATGCAATCTGTGATGGAAATGGGATTTTAAAACTGTTTGCTTGAAAACCTTCAATCTCAGCACAAACTGCCCCTGGGAAGCCCTTCCCCCGTCTTTAAACAGCAAAACTGATCTTCAGCTCTATCTCTGGGCATGACAGTCGGTGGAAACCCCTCTGCTTTCCGTTGGCAGCGTGACCTGGGGTAAAAGCCTCTCTGCTGGTTTAATTCATCAACGAGAACCCGCTGATTGATGTCCTACAACTGGCCCCGCACAGTTTCCTGCACACCTGAGCCTGGAGCTGATCCAGGAGCTCCATCCCTGCAGTAGGCTCAGGCACAAAACCCTGAATCTGAAAGTCAGGTGCTAATGAAGTAGTAAGTGAACAGAGATTAGTGTACCCTTCCAGTGTCATTTTCAGGTCCCATTTTGTTGCTTTTCTGCCCACTTGGAATGCTGCTCCATTTACTAACTTCTTATTTGCTTTCCTTCCAGCTTGCTTACCTATCATCACTAATTACAAAACAAACAATTGCAGCAATACAGTAATGAATAGCAACCTTTTGGGTTTTCTTCTTTTGTGTGTAGGTGCACCTGGTTCAAATATTTAAGATAAATGGGAGTGACTTTCCAACTCTCCTCACCTTTGCCTAGCAGCACAATTTCTATCACTCACTTCTGGGACAGTATGAGCAGGCAGCAGGAGGTTATGCCAGGTAGGCAGAAGGAAAAGTTTTTTGAGATCTCCTGCAAACACAGAATTCAAGGATTGCTGCTGAGCACCATCCCTCCCTTTTTAATATTTCTTTTTCCCCCTTGATATTGTGCTGGCATTGTTCTTTGAGATCCTGTTGACACTGAGTGATGCTGAAACTCCTTACAGCAAACCCTAATGTGACCCCAAAATCACAATTTCAGCACTAATTCAGAAAAAGGAGAAATTTAGAAAAGAAAATAAGCCTTTCCTGTACCAGTTCCCTAATGCAACACAACACTTGGGTTAAACACAAGCACACCTTCATTGATTCCCAGTTCTGCATCCACATGAAAGTATCTCATCAATTTGGATTTGGGATTACAGTGGACCAAAAGTAATCTAAATCCACTATTAAGTACACCAATAAAAACAGTGAAGTACACCTCATCAGTGAAGCTTAAGCAAGCCTTAAAATGTACCTGGAAATAGGGAATTGCCTATTGTAAGTGAAATAGATGTTAACATAAAGCATTTAATGAAAATGGAGTTAGTGTTTCAGTGAATCTTTTTGTATTTCCTTTCATTATTTTATGAGGGTGGGCAGAGGCATGTCCCTGTCTGGACTGGGAATGGCTCTGACTGGGCACCAGCTTCCACCTTGGACCTATTCAGTCTTCTGAAAGATATTTTGACCAACATGGTACAGTTCAAGAAAACAGTTTGTTTTTAGTTAATTCCCATAATAGTTTATTAAAAAAAAATACTCTTCTGCTCTAACGATACCCAGGTTCTCCAACCTTTGGAGTTGTGAGCATTTCTGAAAAGCAGGTGTACAGTTCTACTACCAAGCTCCTTGCAGTGAGACATCTGCTTCTTGAAAACAGTCACCTGCTGAACTGGTTTGATGTTATTTTGGTGTCATCATAACTAGCTGTGCTCTGGGATAAACCAAGAGTCACTTCTTGAGAATGCAAGCATCCACTGTTTAAGAGACTGAAATGAATCACTCTCTCTGTCTATTCAAATGGATGATTAAAATATTGCTAACTCTAGAAATAATAAAATCATTTAAATTCAGCCTCAAAAACTGAAGATTTGGCTCAAAGGTCTTGAGATCCTCCCTCAGTAGTAGCAAGAAGGTGTTTATACCTTGTCTTTTCATTCCTGAGCCTCCAGCTTAGAATCAGGATGGCTTTTACTGCAGCTCACTATGCCTTTGGAGAAAGGGAGTTTGAGCTGATTGCCTCTCTGTGTGCCTCCAGTAGCTGGGCATTTAAGAGTACTATTCAAAGTGTGATACCAGAACTTTATACATTTCCTTGGAGTGGTCTCCCAGTGGAAAGTTTCAGGTGCTCATTCTTTTGTGTCAGACTCAGTTTGCAGCATCCATGTTCATTCCCAGGATCTGTGATGTGTAACTGAAGGAGCACATCTGATGTATCTCGAACAAAGTCCCTGTTACTGACACTGCATGTCCTAGTCTCTTGTCTGTATTTTTACTGGTGTGAGCACTATGAAGTGCAATTTCTGCTGCTGCTGGAGCTGTGGAGCAGTGCAGTAACTTCCAGCATCTTGTGCTTGCATGAGATATGGTGAGATGCTGAACTATGCCAGGGAAATGCCTGGGATGAGGTGTTATCCTGAGACTGACGAGGGCATGCTGAGGCTGGGCAGCAGGAAAGCCCATGTGAGTGGAGAAGGAAGGACACACTTTAATTGCAGCCATTCACCTGCACATCAGGAGCAGGAAACATGCATCATCTCCAGATCACTGTTCTGCCTTGCAGGAACAGCTTTCATCACCTGGCCCCAGTGTTTCCCCAAGAGCTGAAAACACTGACCTGCTGGGACATGTCTGCAGCCTCCAGAGGTGAAGGAAAGACCAGGGTTGGGGTGGAGACACCCACACCCCTTGCCACTGCAGTATTCAAAAGGGCATGGCACAGGCAATGGCTCCCCACCCCCATGCTGGTTGTTTGTGCTGCTGGAGGAGGGTACAGAGGCTGTGCACTCCATGGGTGTTCCCCTGCCCCTGCTGGGTCCTGTGAGAGCTGCCCTGCTGTCCAAACTTCCCTGGTGCTCCACTGATGAGATATCATGGCTGCAATGGCACACTGACCTGGTGCCCAAGAAGGAGGGGATCCTCTGCATTTGGAGGAGGGAGTCTCTGTGTACAGCTCCTAAACTTCATCTGGGTTTTGGACTGGACCTCACCCATGTAAGAGCCTGTCAGGCTGGGTGCTGCAGGGGCAACACGTGGAGGAATCTTCTCTGCAGATGCTGACACAGTTTACGTCTGAGATAAGCCCTGAACTGCAAATGCACAGGGAGGAGCAGAAAACTTCTGGGAATTTCAGACATCTGGACAACTTTAATGTAGAAAACACAGACCTTTATAGATGCTTCCTGCAAGGTCATGAAGGTTTGAAGATCATAATTTCGTGCTTGGGCATCTAAGTCCCTTTGCAGATTTCTTGGCTCCACTCTTCACTTCTGCAGTGGCAGAGGAATGATTTGAACTAGAGCAGCATGCAAGCTGCTCAGGATAAATGGGCTTGCTACATCCACATGAAATAAATCTCTGTGTCACTTTTCTCTTAATTAAAATTAATATATTAATAATTATTGGGGTGTAGGAAGGATCATTAACATGTGGCCAAAGTCTCAGACTTTTGTGTGAAGTTGCATAAGCGTTCTAAGTACTGTTACTGTCAGTTTATCACTCATTACAATAATACAATTAATTAATGTTCTTTTTTAATGTTGAGTGGCAGGTTTCTATGTCTAATATTGAATAATTATAGCCACAGTGCGTCCCTGATTATTTTTAACAAGGGCGATTCTCACCATTTGATCATCAGTAGGACAAACCAAATAACAATGGGGATATTCCAACAAGAGGCAATGTGTGCAACTTTCTTGACCTGGATAAATTACACTGAGCAAAAAACTCCTCCAACAGGAGTAGTGGGAGAACAAGAGTAGGGAAGACAAACTATTTCCAAATGGGAACTTGGAGTTCATGCTATCCCTTTGCCACTTAGTTACAATACTGCCTTTTGCTTTGAAAAGAGACTTAGATAGGGTATGTTCAAAATACTACCCATTAATTAGGTAAATATTCTCTTTCACTCCCAGGTCCAGGGTAGCTGAGAGCTCCAGCCTCTCTGCACATGGTGAAAGGTATTTACTGTAGCCCCAACATAACAGGTATTTTCTGGGGCTGTAGCACACAGACATGCTGTTGATAATTCTGTCTTTGTTTTGATTGCTTCCAACTGCAGAATGAGGGAGACTTAATTGACAGAAATTACCTAACTCTTGGCTTGATTAAGGCCTCCATATGTGTTTTATAAATAAAGTAGTCTTTTCAATTGTTTTATCACTTGGAGATTTCAGCAGACTAAATATGATTTATGGTGTTTTGCCTCTTTCCCCAAATGGGAGCCAGTTCTGACCATCTGCCCTGCCTGCAGCTGTGGGCATTGGCACACCAAGAGCCGGTGGGAGCATTGCTGGGGCTGCTCTTGTGGCTCTGGAGGTGGCTGGCCATCCTCCAGCCCTCCCTGGGGTGTTTGCCCAGCCCAGGGCTCAGCTGAGAGCAGGGTCCCCACGGGGTTTGTGTAGGGCAGTTGGCAGCAGCCGCCCCATCCCCGAGGCATGACGGAACAGAGCTGTGTGTTCCCTGTGCTGCTCTCTGTGTCAGGCTCCTTCACAGCACGGCCAGGGCTTGCCCTGACAGCACTTGTAGGTGGTGATTGCATTGGCTGCTGGCTGAATTCCTCTGCTCCCTTCTTATTGTGTTCATATAATAAAGGAATAAAGCAAATATCTATAGATCTAGATATGTATATATGTATATATGTATGTGTGTGTATCTATCTATATATGTATCTATATACATATCTAACTACACATATATATCTATATATCTATGTATCTATATATCTACACATATATCAGGCTTTCATAACTGTTTGGGCTGCAATGTACAACCTCCTGCAGCTTTGGGAAAGGCTCTTGGAGGGAGCACCAAGGGGCATCTCCATCCCATTGAGCTGTTGGATTATCCCCCTTCCTGCCTGAGTGAAGTGGCTGAAGATGAGCTTCATCACGGGACCTTGCCTTCCCTTTAGTCCTGTCATATATCATATCATATCATATCATATCATATCATATCATATCATATCATATCATATATCATATAATATATAATATATCATATCATATCATATCATATCATATCATATCATATCATATCATATCATATCATATATCATCAAATAGTTTGTGTTGGAAGGGACCTTAACATGTATCTCATTCCAACTCCCACCGACAGGGACACCTTCCACCATTCCAGGTTGTTCCAAGCCCCATCCAACCTGGCCTTGAACCCTTCCACGGATGGAGCAGCCACAGCTTCTCTGGGCAAGCTGTGCTCGAGTCCCGCCACTCTCACAGGGAAGAATTTCTTCCCAATAGAAGAAATGTTACTACTACTACTACTGCTATTACTACTACTACTACTAGCAATAACAACAACAACAACAGCAAAAGTACTACTACTACTATTTTTACTACTACTACTACTACTAGTAATCCTCCCAAATCTACCCAGTATGAATTCACAGTCAGGGGTGGAAAGATGAGGAATAATTGGATGATGCTCAGCCTGGTGCTGGGCTTCGAAACCTGGAATAATCCTTTTAAAAGAGTTTTGTAGGCAAACAACAATGGAAAAAAAAGAATGAATAGAAATAAAATCAAGGCTTTCTGTGCCAAATACACTGCTTACTCAACTCCACATTGTTTCAAGCCTCCTTGTTTTCAAGTAGCCATAATTGCTTAATCCAAGCTTTCAGAAATCATGAGCTTGGCTTAAAGCTAGAGCTGAAAATGTTTCATATCAGGTTCTTTTGTTCTCTCACTGAAGGCTGAACATTTTGCACTCATGTACCTTTCAGGAAGGCTAGATATGCACTAAAAGAAAAAAAAAAAGAAAGCTTAAATTGTTGGGTTAAAAACTGATCCAAGCTCTAAATCACCAGTAAATGCAGATGACTCATGATAAAATGATGAGAATTGAAAATACTGTTAGACATTTACAGAGATAAGGAGAAGAGTACATTTAGTGGGATTCTTGTGTCTTAGCATTTGGTATTCTGAACTGTCTAGAGAGAAACATGCTGATTTCCTCGGATTACTTGATCATGGTTCACTGAGTTCAGGTTTTCTTTCCTTTTTTTTGCTGCTAATTCAGTAACAGTGAATATTCTTGTGAATGAATTCATGCAGCTAAGCACATTTTTGAAGAGAAGGATATCTTTTCTCACAAAGATAATTTCCTATCTGAAGTGTGGGGAAAAAAATCTCAAAGAAAAAAGTTGTGTTTATCTAATTGTTAGTTTTGACTTTTTAAAAAAACAAGTGAGAAAAGAAGTTGGTGTGAAACAGCTGGATGTGAAATTCCAAATAACAGAATTTGGGGGTTTGTGCCAGATTGGATGTGGCTTGATGACAAAGCTGGAATTCAAAGCCAGCACATGAAGCAGCCAGCGAGGCTGATGGAGGATTCAGATGGGTGCAGGACAGGCTGTTTCTGTTTTTCATCCACAGGATATTTCAGATAAAAATAAGGTCTCCATCCTGTAATCAGCTCTGCTATGGAAGATGATGCTCCTGTCACAACTGCAGACCCATTTCTTTTGGGAATGGGGGGCCCATAGGAAGGATTAATATCAGAGCGAGGGCATTCTACAGCTGCCACACATGGAGGGGCAACACAAGTGGTTTAACACCATTTCTCCCTGGGAAAACCTGTCAGTGCAGGACAGCCTGGCAGTCTTCTGCTCAGGGTCACCTGAAGGAGTGCTGAGGTGACACAGCCAAAAATGAGCCACAGCTGTGTATGGCAGTCAGTGTCTGCAGTGACAAGTGATGTGGGAAGGAAGGGTTTCCCTGATGGGAAGAGGCAGAGGCACTGCAGTCTGATTTTCCATGTACTTCTTGGCAGAGGGGAGTGCAGAGGGGAGCTGCTGGTGTTGAATGAAATCCTTCCTTTGTAGCTGGCAGGGAGAGAAGCTCTGTGCTATTTCTGTGCTGATGGCATAGCCACAGGAAGATTATTTGGGTTTTGTGCCCCCTTCCTTTAAAAGAACATCACTGTGTGAAAACTCAGGGTCCATGCATGACCAGAAAGGCTTTGATTGGAGATGAAATGAAGCACAGTCCTGCCCAGCTGAGGTGGGAAGGGAAAAACATCTAGAGAAACCTCTGCTTTTGCCTCTTTTGGAAATTACAGCAGTAGCTTCCCAGCAAACATTTCAGGGCAATGCTTGAGCTGTGTGCTAGCCTGGAGCAGAATTCCAGACACCACCAAAGAGTCCCAGCTGTTATTTTGCCTCTGCATAGCAGGGGTGGTGCCAGGGTGAGTAAGGGAGCTCCTCTCCTGAACGTGTCCTGAATGGACACGGATCTTCACAGATGGTCTTTCACTGAGGACTGAAGCACCAGTGTCCTCCTGGATGCTCAGCCCAGGGGAGTGCTGCTCCTCCTGGGCCAGGCCAGACTGGTGTTTGCAGTGTGTGCTGGGGGCACGTCCTTTGGGGACAATCTGGCTGAGTGAAAAACTCCCTGGAAGTGCCAGTCCTCAGCAGTGCAGGGAGGTGAGGGCAGCTGGCACGAGGGGCACAAGTGCTTGGCTCTGGCTGCCCCAGAGCTCTCGCAGCCTCTGCTGTTTCCCAGTCTGCCCAAAGACTGACCATCCTCCTCCACGTGCCAAAAGTTAAATGCTGGGGAAAGGTAAGGACTATTGATTAATGTTTGCTGGACAACCCTCATGCCTGTCCCATGTGGATAGGAGAAATATTCTTCCTCTCTCCTGCCTTTTGTATTGGAGCCACTCTTTATTCAGCAGATTTCTCGAGAGAAATCTGGGGAGAGGGAGTGTGCCTTCGAGAGATGTGAGCTGAATAACAATCACTAAATCCCCCCCTTGCATCAACTTCTGCTCCTGCTCCTGCTGTTCCATATTCTCTGTGGCAGAAACATTGGAAACAGATTTACTGGGTGCAGAAAAAAGAAAAATTGAACAGCCATCAAGATGCCAAACAACAGAACACATTTTCCTCCTGCAGATAACGTTTCTGATGCTGTTAACGAACACCCAGGTTTCCCTGAAACCTCTAACCATTGCAGAGTTTTTGTAATAATGTTTGCATTAGGCTTCTGGTGGGCTCAGGCTTTTGGAATTATATTTGAGCTTTCTTAGCTTTCAGCACCATTAAGCATATTTTAAAAACACATTAAAAGAAATATGTCAACTTGGTTTAGGCTGAAACTTATATTTGGAAAAGAAAATCAGTAAAAGTTTCTCAAAATACAAATGAAGTGGAAGTGTTTTTCATTGAAGGAAAAAATAAAGAAGATATATTATTCCAAAGTAGTTTCTTTTCTCTCTTTTTTTTTTTCTTTTCCTATAGAGTGGGCAACTCAAACACATGAACTTTGTGCTTGTGAATGAGGAAAATTAAGTGACCAGAACCAAACTTCTCCAGGGGATGTGAAACAAAACTCCTTGGTTTTTGGAAACAAAATGAAACAGGAACACCAAATGCAAAAATATGTTAAATAGCACCAGAAGCATCTGCAAGTTTAAACAGAAACATGTAGCTGAAACATGGATTGTTTCCCTGGAAGTGAATGTAGGAAATTTTCCTTTTATTTTGATATTTCCATCATCTAAAAGAACAGACTCTTCCCAAACTCCAGCCCATAATTTTCAGCCTCTGGGGACCATTACTGAAAAGCCCAAATTCTCAGTTCTTGCTCTGCAGAAAGATTACAAAAACAAGGCTCTGCTGCTTTTCCTGCCTTTTGATTCTCTGAAGAATCCTGCATGCATTGCTTAGAAGAAGGAGGTACATGAGCTGTGGGAGACCTGGGTACATCTGGGAGTTGTGTCTGGGGTTGTCCTCCCACCAGGTGCTTCACCACTGCTGTGTCCTCTGTCAGAAGGAAAAGGCCATGTATTATCTCACCCTCATGGTGTGAAAGGCCATGTATTTTCCATTTTCTCCTTGTTGTAATGGGTAGTCATGACAGAAGAAGGGACAATACTAATGACATTAATAATGGCACAAAATCTCCAAGAAGGCATTTTTGCAGCATAATCAGAGAATCACAGACTGGTTTTCATTGGAAGGAACCTTAAATACTACCCAGCTTCAACCTGTGAGCAGAGACACCTTCCGAAAGACCAGGTTTTTCCAAGCTCCCTGCACTTGAATATTTCCAGGGATAATGAGCTCTCTTAAAGGCAAAGCCTTCTTGAAGACTTTGTGTGATTGCCCTTTACATGAGTTTTTCTTTGAGTCCAGCAAAAACTAATGTAATAATCAACAAAAATGTGCAGTGTGGCTCCACTCTGCATAATGCCACTGTTTTTCTGTTGGCTTCAACAGTAGTCAGGTCTTCCTTCTGGACTACTGTGAAAAGCAGAAAGCCAGGATGTGATCATCCAGCCCAGCCACTACTTTTCCTCTGCCTCTGATTTTTGTAACTGGTGTAGTCAACACTTCCCTGTTGGCTGCCCTTATATATGGCTTAATATGGAAAACACAACAGGGGCTGTGAAGTAGCGTGTGCTACCATCTATGGGGAAAAGGACTTCCCCAAAGCAGAGGCATAAATTCTGCTTTCTACTTATGTGGAGAATAAAATGATAATATTAAGCTCTGTCCTCTCCCTGTTTGGGTCAACAGTATAGGAATGCCCAAGTATAAATGAGAGAAAATATGTTTTTGGACAGATAAGGAGAACAGCAGTTTACACTGATTATGGGGACAAGCAACTTTTTCCAGGCAGGAGACTCTGCAGTTGGAAAATCATATTGAATGTATCAGAAAGGCAAGAATGAAATAATGAAAAAGAAGGTGAATTCTTTTAGGCCTTTAAATTTTTTTTTCTAATGCATCTATCTATCTATGCATTTATCTTATAATAGAAATTCCAGATAAGTTTTTCTATTTTATTATTTTTATTATTATAGTCAAAATAATACAATACAATGTAATCTAATATATAGTATATATATAACATGGATATATATAGTATATATATAGTATATATATATAACATGGAGTCTTGTCTATAGTATGTGGTTTGTAATAAGAACATATTACATATTAATGCATGACTATATATTATCAATCTATAGCTAATTAATAATAGACATGCTGATGCTGCTGGAAAAAGGTAATGCTGGCAAAAAAAAAGATAATTATGCTGGAAGATAATTCAGAATTAGCACAAATTGGTTTTGCTAAGCTCTGTTTAACAACCTGTCATGACCAGGGCATACATATTAAATCACCAGGTTGGGAACAGCTAGGAGTGGGAAGACTGATCATAGCTGGATTTCTATGCACACCCTTCCTCAATCCTAGGGAGAAGGACCCAAGGTGGGTGGGCACCCCGGGTGACTCAGCCAGATGGATGGATCAGTGTGGATGGGTCAGCTTGCTGCTGCTGTTTCCCAGTTTGCTTTTGAATTTTGAAATGTCCCATCCTCTTTTTGAGGCCCTGGTTATAAGAAAAAGCTGAGAAGGAAAGAGAATTCTTCCCTTCCTCAGTGATGCCCTGACCAAGGGTGGGAAGAATGAGCCCCCAGCCTGGCAGGGGCAGCTGCAGGCCCACAAACACTGCTTGAGGGGCCAAGAAATGCAATATTATAAAAAGCTGAGGTATTTTCTTAAGGATGACAAAATCATGTATCTTCACAGTTATGATCTTCTTGGAATTTTATTTTAGTAGTTTTAAAAGCTTGATCTGAATTTTTATCCGAATTTCAGCACAAAAAAAGTCCTGGTATATAAATCTATCTGCCAAGCTGCACACAAAGGGAGGGGTTTTGTATGAAGCTACCACAATAGAAACCTTCTTCCTCGGGGTAAAGAACTTAAAAAGTATTCATTCCCTTGTGCTTATACAAGTCCCTAACAGCTCCAAAGGGGGCTTGAGAGGTGATCAGGAGTGTGCTTTCTGCTGTAAAAGCTCCCTAAATATGTGCTTACCCGATTCAGGCTTTGAGCACCGCTCAGGTGTTTGCCTGTGACCAGCTGTAGCAGCTCTGGGGCTCCAGGCCCTGCCGTGTCTGACAGTGGGAACCCCCCTCCTGATGTCCCCAGGAGCACCAGGTCTAGGGGAACGTGTCCCTGCCCATGACAGCGGGGTTGAAATGAGATGACATTTAAAGTGCCTCCAAATCCAAACCATTTTGTGATTCTTAGATTCTAATGCTATGGCTGTGCTGGACCTGGTTATTGCAGCTCCCAAATCCCTGCATTGTCACCAGTGGGTGGCTTTACCAGCCAAACAGGCTTGGAGACTTTTTCTCATTTCCACATCTAACCTTACTAGAGATGGCTCCTGAAGGATTTACAGGTTCACCTTGGGAAAAACTTTTCCTCAACCTTCAGAAGTGGCTTTCTTTGGTAAATCCCAGCATCTTCAAGAACTCGAATTATTTTATATTCCCAGGCTGGTTTTCTCTCAGAAGTGTCCCAAGTAAGCCTTGATGGTTGGATTTGGACAGAAGCCATCAAATCAGCACTATGGAGATCTTCAGCCTGTTTGTGTGAGTGCAAAGGGTGCAAATGCCTGAGGTTAGGGGCAAATCCAGCTTCTTGGTCACAGAGGGACAAGTTTCTGTTCATGGTCCCCTAGAGTGGAAAAGTGTGGGCAGCATCATGGGCCACTAGAGAAGATGCTGAACTGAGATGACAAACTTTGGTGAAGCAACACTGAATGTCCACCTGTATCACATATAAATATAACACACATCCAGATCACACAGAAATTAATTTCCAGCTGATTTCCAACTTTTGTCCAGGCTTGTTCTGTGTAACTAAAATCCAAACTGAGTTAACATCTCACTACAGACTATAAAATAATCTCTGGTATGACCTTTATTGAGGACGCTGCTCTCTGAGGAAAGATGTATTCAGCAGCCAAGTGGTTAAATCAAAATAACAAGGGCTATTTATCTAGTAGCTTTCCATGGCTATACTCAAGGGGGGCATATCTACCTATTTGTCAAGTCATTGACAATAGCCTATTTCTTTCTTCCTACCCATATGCTTTATTAAAGAAACACTTGACCTACCTGTCATATCAAACTGCTTCCTTTATCCAAAACAGAATAATATAGACATTTCCCTTAAGGGAATCCTGATGCAAATATATAAGGACAGGTTGCCAATTTGTTGAGCATATTAGGGTACAGAAAACTGTCAAGGGAAACAGCTGTAATACAGACTGTTCTAACAAGCTCATTTTTCTTTTTTTTCTGTGGTACTTTTGGTCTCTCTTTAGTTTATATTATACGATTTGTATGTTACAATTTTTATGGACAGCTGTCAACTGCAACTCGTCTTTTTCATTTTGAAAAAAAAGGGAAGCCTTCAGATTCCTGGCCAAGGCTCAGATCTATTGTTTGGTCTTTGACAATAACTCTCACAAAACCTTCAGCTGGACACAGCGGAGAAGAAAATTATGCGATAGAGGATGGGAAAAACAGTAAAGCTTGTGAGGGAGAAGGTTCTGACTGTGATTTGAAAGGCATGTATTTTCAGGTGAAGCCACTTAAACACAGGATGACACTTCCTATTCTCTCTTGTCTGTTTCTGTGCTGCAGAAAAGTCTCTGTCTTGCCCTGGATAAGTGCTTTGGTTTCAAATTTGAAATAATGCAGAAAGGTTCAAATGTGACATTTTGCACAAGCAAGCTTTGCTATGGTGAGGGCTGGGAATGAGAGCCAAACTGCAGGAATTCAGGCTTCCCTGTGGCATGCTGGTTAACCCTGAGCCACTCAGTCCCCAGCACTGGTTTTGGTGCACAGGTCCAAAACATCCCTGGCTTTCCAGCAGTTGCTTTGGTGATGTTGTACAGACCCTCCTCAGTTTCCAAGTGAAATCCATAATTTTCAGCAACTGGAATCTCCTGAGACCAGAAAAGATTAAGAGTCAAATCCATATAATTAGAGGTCTATGTTGACTAGTGGACAAGGCAAAGGCTCTGCTACAGGAAGAGTAGATTAAAGATCTGTTCCACTTTCACTGCAGTTCCACTGAAATCAAGGGGGTTACCCCAGAGATTAATTAGTCAATTTATGCTTGTTTGCATAAAGGATGACACAGATCATCAGCTGAATGAACAAAGTTCAGGCAGTGCAAGTCAGGGCAAGAGGGGAGAGAATTAACCATGTCTGGACCGAGGTCACAGCTTGGGCTGATCTGATCACTGTGCCAGTCCACTGTGCCTGCCGTGTGCCTCTAACCAGTGACCTGTGATGAGAGGCCACCACGGACTTCAGCATCTCTAATAAAAGTCAGATCACCCAAAGAAAATATCTCTAAAGGGTCATACAAATATTTGTGTAGAGAAGAACAGGCGCACTGGAATCACTGCACGAAAGGCTGTACAGCAATGATCTGGTATTTCCCCTTTGTCTGAACTTCTGCCCTCTTCCTGCTCCCTGTATCCTCACAACTAGCCTTGGGCTCCTCTTCTCACTGGTGTGAAAAAGTGATTCCTTATCCTGTCTTTTAATGTGGGAGCACCCAAGTGAAGATCAAGAGCAGTAGGTGGCATCCTGGTCCTGCTGAAATCCTGCAGTTTTCTCATGACCCTTTCCAGGGCCAGAAGCTCACATAGATGTTAAATATTGGCACTGTGGAAGGAGGAAGCTCTGGTGGTCTGGTGTTGCTGGATAGTTAGAAGTCATTATTAGGCTTTCCACAGGAGTTATTATCCTGCCTGTTTCCTCGGAATACTGAGGAAAACAAGGGAGAGGGACCATCAGACACCACTATTTTGTTCTGGTATTGTAAATACACATACCCAGTGGTTGCTCACCACCTGATAAACTTTTTCTGACAGAAGTGAAAACATTGCCTCATTTTTTGTACAAGTTTTGAATCTCCAATGCATTTTCTGGGGCCAAACTGTAGTTCATAGAGAGAGAAATGCATTTATCAGTGGGACTGGGACAGAGCCAACAGCTTCTCCTCTTTCAGCCCCACTGACACACTCGGTGACACTTAATGATCTCTTGTCTAAACAGTGATGTGCTCAAAAAAAGGCTTGAATATGCAGGGGGTGGTGTGGAAGTGAATGTGTTACTCATCATGGTGTATTCAGTAAATCCAAACCCCTCAGTGCAGCCTGGTGTCTGCAGAGCTCCTGGTTGCACCATGTCCCAAAACTAGGGGGGCAGCAGGACAAGTTGGGGCAACCCCAGTGAAGGAGAGGGGTCTGCAGCACAGCCTCGTGGGGACCAGCATCACCAGTGGCAATTAGACATTGATTAAGTACTGCCCCAGGAGCTGCTTGCCCGAGTCATGTGAGACACCCAGTGGGCCAGATTCCCTGGAACAAGCCCACGGCACGTTCCAGGGAGGGTCTGAGTCACGGGTCCTGGGGAGTTACTATTAATTAGAATTAAATGACTGTTTCCGGGGGGGATGACTGAAAAACAAATATGTCTCAATCTTGGTTTTGAAAAGCCACATCTTGCCAACAGAGAGGATTTTTAATGTTTTTTTCTCAAAGGGCTTCCAGGTATGAATCCTGAAAAGTTCAGGTGACATTGGTGTAAACAGATTGATTTGAGGATTTTGTATTATGGAGAGAAGGAGTTCAAACATTGCAGCATCCTCAGCAAAATCCCACCAGATGCTGCTTATATTGCAAAGTAGCTCATTTGGTTTTGATTCATCATGTACCATGAGGTTACAGCTTGTTTTAGTTCATGCTTGCTTTTTAGCTGCTTTCTGCTACTTTTTTCTTCTTTCCTATTTTCTTTTTTTTTTTTTTTTTTCTTTTTTCCTGGAGCTTGTGAATTGCAAGGTCAAGCTAAAGTCAAACTTTAGCATTTCAGTGATGAAATGCAAGCAGATGTGGCTGTTTCATGTGACAGTGTGCCTGCCCTGCTGTGCTGGGGTCTGTGGTGGTGTTTGCACCCTGGACCACATCCTCTCCCTCATAGCTCAGAGTTGCCAGTTCTCCTGTTTGGATCCCAAAGTCAGAGCCATCGTGGCTGTTGCTCATCCCAGGGAAATTGCTCTAAACTTCAGCACCTGCATTGCCACAGCTGCTGTTTGCTTGGCCTTAGGAATGACTGCAGGCAGGACTGATGGGTGGTGATGGTGTTTTCCTGCCTAACACTTCAGAGTCTGATTTCCTCAAAGACATCAGGCTTTCCTGCAGAGTTTCCTCTGACTCCACCACTTTCTGCAGGTCTATTCATTGCTCTCTGTATCTCTCAGTGGTTTGCAAATGATAGTGCCAAACATCCAGGGTCTAGTCTTGAGTTGGTCTTTAGGTATCAAAATGACTTATAGAGGGCAAGATGTGTTTGGCAGAGAGGATTCCCCTTGCTCGGCTCGTCCTGGGTCTGGGTCACTCGGTGCTTTTCATTCATAGGTTTGAAAAACTCATGAAGGTATTCTGCATGAGACTGGAGTGGAATCTTACTGGTTTATGTTCACAACCTCAGGGTACAGTGAAGCTGCAGTAATTTGAGATTTTTGTTTTTGGTTGTCTTAAGTTGTTCACTATCCAGGCAGAAAACCTATATAAGGTCATTCTTTTGTATGGTGACAGTGAGGAATACAGGGCTAGCAGCATCACTAGGTCTTAGGAATGAAATTCACAAGTTAGAACTAATGAATTTTTAAAGAAATTTGAGGATAAGTCCTGGAAATTTTTCATCTCCTGGTTTGTGTACACATTTTGCCTGTTCTCAGAATGGGATGTAAAGCTTCATATCAATGAGAACTACCCAAGTAAGGCAATGCAGTGTACTCCTCCCTCAGAAAAATCCCAACCAGGCAATATTTTTCTATCTATTATCAGCCCTACATCTTTCTAGGTCCAGGAGAAATTTTTATTTCAATGTCAGTTATATATTCCCAGAAAAATACCAAACTCTAAAATCCTTCTGAAAATCTGAGGTAATCTCTAAGTAGAATAAAAAAGGGGGTGGCAGCTCAAGCCTTCTGGTCAGCAGGGAAGCCAGGCTGCTTCCCTCTCTGCATTGCTCTCCTGGTGCTTCTCTCCCAGATCTTTCCTCGGTGTTGTTCTGTTCCCACTGGGATTAGTGTGACCCCTCAGTGGTCTCGGAGGAGGGACTGGGTGAGTCCGAGGGATGTCTCTGTGCACAGGGAAGGAAGGATGGGGGTCCCACACCTCAGGGGTGTTTCCTTGCCGGGTTACAAGGAGCTGGAGTTGCTTCTAGACATGTATTTGTAATTTCTTGTCTGGTCTGCGTTGGTTCTGAGAAATGGTGCATTTTTTGATTTGCCTGCTGAAAGGGTTTCACACGTTTGGATACCAGCATTTGATTAGTTTTGATGATAACCACAGTAGTACAATTCTGACTTCCAGATTGCCTTCCAGTGTGACACTAAGCAGCCACCCATCTCCAAGGCTGAAGAAGTTTACATGTGCATTTGATTTTTTTTCTTTTTATGAAGGTAGAAAGAGTGTAATATACTTACTACCACCGAAACATCCCCACAAAAACAGCCCCCTGCCCAAAAAAACCCCAAACCCCAAAAAACCCCTCACATTTCTCACCACTTAGCTTAGGGTGATGTCTGTGTGACCTATTCATGTAAAAAGGATGTGATCTATCACAGAGTATCTCCCACTCCTTTTATCATCTCCACTAGTTACCTGCCTGAGCAATTCTTACAAACTTTGTTCAATGAAGATCTGCATTTGTTACATAGTGATTTAAAAGAGTTACTGAACTTCTGAAGGAAAATTAGTGGGAATACTTGTCTAGAGATAACATAATATGAAAATGACAGAAAAAAAGCAGGCTAGCATTTCTATAAACCTTTTTCCCTGCCTACTAATGGTTTTGATTCTCATTATTCCTCAAATGCCAAGAGTAAAAACCCTCCAGGGTACCAATTAGCTGTGCCCAGTCTGGATATGACTGCTCTCATCCAGGACATATTTTGAGATGCTGAAGCTCTCTTTGGGAAAAGGCAATTTGTGTGCAGCTATGTTTGGTAATTTTCAAGGACTTCATCTTGTTGGGAAATAGAGATGGACTCTTACTTAATTTAAACCAAAGCTTTTTATTAATTGACTTTCAATAAAACCAATTACCATAAATGGGAACCTGGGATCTGTGTTTACAGATTATTTTTGTCTGCCTCACTTGTATTTTATTAGGGGTTATACCTTCTTGAAAAAAGAGTGACACTTTGAATTTACTTCAGAATGAGATTTTGCCTTCTCTACAACCCTTTTCACCTGCTTTTGCATAATTTTAAATTTAGAGAGTTGAACAATGACATTGACGGCATTTATGAGAGTGTGCAGCTGTATTTTACATTTCTGTTCCATAACCATACTACATAATTAAAGCACATTTTTTAATTTCAAAAAGAAACCAGATAATTTAATGGCTAAGAACGTTATGGGTTACAGCTGAGGGCTGACTGATCAGGGTGCTGGGGTACCTGGGGTACCTGGTTAGTGGGCACTGATAGAGGTGTGTGACTGATGCCAGGGCCCAGCCTTGCCCCAGCATTAATTGCTGCTGCAGCCCTCTCCCGAGGTAGTGCTCTCCCTGCCTTGCAGATTAGGAAGCAGATCTGCTAAGACCAACACTTTACTCACATGAATAGCTCCATTGAGTCCTACAGGGCTATTAAGTGACTTAAGTTCAATAATATATTAAATCTTTGCAGGGCCTAAGGCAACTTGCAGGAGGTTATTTAAAAAGCCTGCCCTAGCCTTTTCCTGCAGCCACAAAACCAACCTTGTCAGACCCTGCCTAATTTTGTGTCTTGTGCAGTATTTTGCCCCATTTCTCTTGCAGACATGGCACCTCACATGAGCATCCTGCCTCTCTGTCACTCCCTCCCTGCCCTAACACAGACCCTCTTCCTTAACCCTTTGCCTCTCTCCAACTCACCTGCATCCCCATGAATTTAATTTTTCAGAACTTTAATGGGCATAAACAAAAATAATATCAGAGGAGCAGCTTCTCCTGTTCCTCAACAGCCAAAGTATCTCTGGGTTTACTAAAACTGCATTACTGGCAAAAGCAATAGAGGGAGCTGCTGCCGGTGGCTGGAGTCCAGCAAAGTACCATGAGCTGTCCTTGCTTAATCCCCGGTGGCGACCTCCCTCACAGATCCATTATTTAGGATTTCTTGAAATGGACAAAATTTAAAAGAAAAAGGAAAAAAAAAAACCCCACCAGCCTCAATAACATTTCTTTTGGATCAATATTTAAAGTGCTGGAAAAATTAAGAGAGAAAGATATTTGTAAAATTCCAAAATATTTTCTTAGCCTCAGTGTAAATATTTGTAGAGAAAGCAATTATTGTGCATAAGAATTTTCTGTTGTGTCTCTTTTGGCTCTTTCATTTAAATGATTGCTTTTTTGGCCCATCCTTGAATAATTAAGTAGAGGTGATTAAAAACCTTCAAGTCCTTAAAATTTATTGTCCTGTAACTATTTTTGAAAGCAGATTTAATATCAATATGCTATTTATATTCCCTGAGAGCTAACATTTCAGATACTATACCAATATATCAATGCCTGATGCAAAGCAGATTGCACTGAAGATGTAGAAATGTATACAAGAAGAAAACTGCTTATATTTAATAAAGAACTAAGATATAAACATATTTTAATACAATAGGCTTTGAAATAGACAAGTTCCTACTGGTTTACTCCATCCACCTCCCTGGTGTTTTTCTCTTACTTCCCATGTGCAGCATGGAGGGGCACTGACACAAAGCTCAGCAGCATCCCTGGGGTCAGCAAGTGCAGGACTGATATTTTCCCAAGAGATGTGTCAGGTCAGCTTCTTCTGTGCACACCAGGCTTATTTTTATCCCAAAATGCATTTTTCCTTCCATGCTCCAGCTGCCTGTCCCAGGGCTGCCTGCTGCCCTTGCACTACCCCTCTGTTCCTGCTCGCCCTATGGCTCTCCCCTCCACGACCCAGCATCTCCTGCCTGTCCTGGGATTTCTCCAGGGGATATCACACGTTGCCAAAATACCATCCTTGAGCTCTCCTTGCCAGGGCACTTGCTGAAGCATTGTTGTGGTCACCCTGTGCAGTGCCAGGCTCTGATGTGTGGGGTGAGGAGGGATGGCTGTGAGCAGTCCTGGTCCAGGTGCCTAAAAACTGCTCTGAGGCTGAAGGGAAGAGCAGGTAGGTAGCAAAGACACATCAGGGAAGAACAAAGGGCCACAATCAGTAGCTCAGCACTGATGGATTCCTAAATCCAGGCTCAGTTTTGGGCTCTCAGTGTACCAGTCACCTCTATGGTAGAGAATTGTAAAAGTTCCTTTTTATAAAAATATTTAATTCTCCTTGGTCTGGTCAAGAGCCAGTTGCTGTAGGGGTTTAAGGCCACCAGATCCAGCCTGGTCATGCTCCTCATGGTCATGCTCCTCATGCATGTCCCCAGTATCACACTTCATGCCTGTGCTGAGGCTGAAGGCTGAGACCAGGCTAAAACCTCCGTGCTGTGCTTCTGCCTCTTTTGCATCTCACTGCCGTGCTCCTGCTACCTCTGCACTGTTCTTTCATACTTGACCTTCTCTATCTGAGATAACCAAGGTATAGAAACCTTCTGGTGTCTCTGCTAAAACCTCCCACACGGCCCGAGGCAACGGCCAGGGACTGTGGAGCCGAACCCAGCTGAGCTTAGCTGAGCCAGGCTGGGGCTGGGCAGTGCAGCAGCTGGCTGCAGCTGGATCCACACTGTGCAGCCTGCACCGCCGAGCTTGGGACACGCTTGTTTTCACCCCTGTCCTCACCCCTCTGTTCAGGAAAGTCCACACACTCCTCCCCTCCCTCTCCGCCTATGATGGTTCATTTGTATTTTGCTACCTGCAGCAGGCTCCTGCCCTTGCCAGAAACCTTCTCCCCTCTGTTAGCTGCTCCCTCCACCCATGTTTAACAACAGCACTGCCCTATGACCCCAGGAAGATTTCACAACTCCTTCTCCTTTGGGCACCAATACTCTGCATCAAATCCCTCCTTATTTCTCACATCGCTCCATTTCCGTGTGGCCAAGCAGTGAATCAGCCACCATTGCCCCCATCTCTGCACCCCCTCTCGACATCCCATCACTGGCCCCATCTCTGCACCCCCTCTCGACATCCCATCACTGCCCCCATCTCTGCACCCCCTCTCGGCATCCCATCACTGCCCCCATCTCTGCACCCCCTCTCGACATCCCAT
>JACBWW010000030.1:1767619-1870760 GCA_020086605.1 Lanius collurio | reverse complement strand
CCCAGGCAGGCTGTGAGGGACGGAAGCACTGGTAAAAAGCCCATGGAAATAGAAAAATTAAGTAAATAACAGTGAATATTCCTGGCAAGTGTTTCTTTTTTTCAATTTATGAAGACAAACATTGCAGAGACGACTTGGTTCTGAGAGATATTTTTATTCAGGGATTAGAAGTAAATCCCTGAATTGAGGTGCTTAATGAAATGAACCAAAATGGCTTTTGCTCTCAAATCCCTGCAAGAAGTGTCCAAAGCGAGCTGTGAAATAGCTTCAAATTATGATTAAATAGGGAGAAAACTGCAACGTGCTCAGAGCACATTTCAGAATAGCACAAGATGCTGATAGACGGGAAAGAAATTAATTGCTCAGAGTTTTCTCCCACTATTAACAGTTCAACACCCCTCTGCTTTAATCCTCTGAGAGAAACCCTGCCTTCAGTGAGGTCCACGGAAATTTTAGCAGTGATTTGACTTGGGCCAGGATTTTGCCCTAAATCTTTTCATAAACTCAACAAAATGACGATACAAAAATACACATCACGGACAAAAATCCTGTCTGGCAGCTGTTGGTAGCTAATGCTGGGGATAACATGGGGCAGTGTGAAGCCACGCTAAAGAAATGAAGAATTTCTTTGTGTACATAGCCTGAAACTTTTGCAGGCAGAGTGAAGCTGAAATTTGACTATAACCCTCTAACTGATACCCAGATTGCTGCAAAACGACTACCACAAAATCCCTCTGCCTACAATTAGCCTGGACTGTGATTTTATATCTCTCTTGGAAGACGATGTCTCCATAACATCCCACAGAATCTTTTGGGGCAGTAATATGTCTTCCCCAGGATATTCAACTCAGCCACCCAAAGCCCTGGCTTTGTTTTTCTGAAACAAAGGAAAAAACGAGCACAAATTTAAAATATTTTGGCTTTGGATTGAGAAAAATTTTATGCTTTACTTGGAAAAGAAATTAATAGTTTTTATTTTCTTCAGTGGCAAAATCCATATAATGTATATTATCCAGAAACAGAAAGATTTTCGTTTTCTAAAGAAACAACCTCCTTTCTTCTCAAAGATTCAGTTTTCACCAACTCAGAAAAGCTTGCCTTGACTGAGATTAGACAAAATATTTTAGTTTATCTCAGACTTTTAAAAACTGTCTGCACTAATCTAAAAAAAAAATGGCCAATCAAAAATAATAGAAAAACAAAACATGAAAATGTTTCAGCTAAAAAATGAAGAAGAAACAAAGACTGTTGGCTTTCCTCACCCTCATCAATTTATTTTTACCCCACTGGAAACCTTTTTTGTTAAAATGTTTGCTCCAAGACCTGTCAGAAGACTCGACTCTGAGGCAGGAGCTGCTCTGTGGGGAGGCAGTGGGTGCCCAGCCAGCTCCCCCGGCCCTGGGGTGCACGACTGCAGCAGGGACAGTGCCTGTGCTGGGGACAAAAGCCACTCTCATCCTTGGGCATCCTCAGCCTGGTGTGCCTGCCCAGGGACAGCGCTGCCTGGGGAGCCAGGGATGGAGGGGATACCGGCAGTGAGCTGGGGTGGGATGTGGGAGGCACTGGGGGGAGAGGGTCAGGAATGACAGGGGACATTTTTGGTGTGGGAGAGCGCAGGCGGCTTAAGCCGGCTTTATCAGCGTGTTATAAACCGGCAATCAGCAGGGCTGAGATTTGGCAATCAGTCAATACTGGCTCAAAAACAACCTGGAGAAGAAATGTACTTGGGATCCACTTAAGGTGACCTTTGGAAGGAAGAAAAACAAGTTTAAGAGAAAACAAATGTTTCACAGTGGTGTTTCAAACCAGCTCCGTTTGACTGAGGGTGTGTAAGGACATTATTCCTCTGTGTGTGGGAACTCTTGTGCTCGGAACCTGTGGTGACACGACACACTTGAGGTCCTGGCCAGGGTGGATGCCCCACCTGCCTACACAGGGCACTTTTGGCTCCTGTGAGCTCCCTGATGCCTCCAGCCCAGCGCAGCAGCACCGGGCAAAACTGCTCCAGCCTTCCCTGGGACAACCCAGGAGCACACACTGACAAAGAGGCAGCTGTGGCTCTCCCCTATTTATTCTCATCCCAAACGAATGTAGCAGTTGCAGAGAGCCTGTAACACAAGTTGAAATCCCAAACAAGTTTAGTCCCACAGTTTGAGATCAGCTTGCCATCTCATGGGAATGCCACAATCACATGAGGCCATGGCACAGAGGGGCAGTGGCTGATTTTCACCACCCTGAATCCTGGTACTGAATTCCCCACAAATCCCAAATCCCTCTCGACTCCTCACCAGCACATATCTATTTCTCTCCCCTAAAGTGACCTGCTAGCAAAACCTCCACAGTCTGAAACCAACTGCCTCTCAAATGCCGGAAATGAAGCCCTGCCTCTGCCCAGACTCTTTCTAAAAACCTAACAAGGAATATGAAGAACATTTGAAGGAGCTGAAATGGCTGGGCCAGGGACGGCATGGATCAGCCCCAGTGAGATATCTGGTTTCTGTTATGTGTTTCTTTTCCTTGCATTATCTGTATTAGAACTTATAAAATGGATGATTTGTATCAGCTGTCCTGCTTTGTTGTTATTGCCATGTTCTGCTAAAATGATAACGAAGCGCTTGTTCCAAATCTTCCCCTCCCACAAAATATCCCAGCTATGTGAAATAAAAGATGCCATTTTATTACAGGGCTGAACAAAACTGTGTAAGAGGCAAAATGAAGGGTCTCTGAGAAGCATGACTCAAGGGAAGTGGAGAAAAAAAATGATGATGGTCACAGGAAATGCAAAAAGCAAAAGCAGTTATGAGCTTGGAAATTATTAAAATGTCATTTTGCAACCATAGTCAGGAGCTTTGTACCTTCTCCCCATTGCATCATAACCCAGGACACTTGGATTTGATAGGACAATTCCCAACTTCCATATAGTATTTCACATTAAAATATTTTTGGGAAACTCATTATTTGCTCTATGGATATGGAAGCACCTAATAAATCTGAATTTCCAGGTGCTGGGAAAAATTAAACCATGAATATATCTAATTTCATGAGATCATTGAGGGTGGGATATTTTTGATCTGCTCACTTTCATGGGTGTTCCTGATTCTTCCTTGGTGAGCCTTGGCCAAGACACAAGCACAGCCAAGTGACTGCCATTGTGCATTGCTAAAGAGTAACTTCCTCGTTTATGAACTGTGAATTCTTTTCTGCACCATGTGGGGATGAGGTTTTTCAGGAGAAAGACAGCAGAGCCTGCATTTGTGTGTCTGTGAGATGAAAAACCTCTTGAGACCAACAGCCATTGCAGCAGCTCCTGTGGGAATACGTTGTCATGGATCATGTCCTGATTTCAATGACAACTGCAGCCAAATCATAAATTTATATATGACTTCACTCTGGCTCCTCCCTCAAACTTTTGTTGTGTTCTCCTCTTCAGTGGCAGTTTCCACCAAAATCTTTGAGGCAGTTTTATTCCTTCCTCGCTTTATTTCTTCTTTCCACCACTTATGTTTTGACACTGGTACAAGCAAATATAATCTGGGTTTTACAGACTACAAAAGGGAGGCAGAGCTGAAGTGATTTATTGTTAAAGGAACTGAGGTCAGATCCAGACCTACTGCTCATCAGAAGCTGTTAATTCTGATATTTTGCCCAAAACATTGAGCCAGACCCCTCTTAGCTCTGGTAGTCCTGCTCCAGAACTGCTTTTGGAACACACTTATCTTTGAAATGCAAATACCATGACATTTCAGATGAAATCTCATCGAGCAAGTCTACTTTTCAGAGGAAATATTAAGGAACTTAACAACTTAACACTTCAAGAGTGATAAAAACATATTTTTCTTTCATACAGAAAAGGGCTGACAGCCAAATTCTGTAATTGAGAATACTTCCTTAAATATAGAACACTGAATGAGCAGCAAAAGGGTCAATTCATATTTTTATGAAAACAAGCAAAAGTGACTGTTCTGTTTATATCATCGATGCCTGAAGTGTGGGCATCCTGTCTCATTCCTGTCTTCAGAGGCAATGTGAACTGCCATATAACTGAGAGAAAAGATGGCATGTCTGTGTGAAAAGAATATACAGAAATTGATTTCAAGACTAC
This sequence comes from Lanius collurio, assembly GCA_020086605.1. Lineage (NCBI taxonomy): Eukaryota > Metazoa > Chordata > Aves > Passeriformes > Laniidae > Lanius > Lanius collurio. The sequence continues at coordinate 1,866,658 of JACBWW010000030.1, read as the reverse complement.
AAAAGTAATATTTTTATCATCAGATAAATGACCTAGGTCAGAACTTTTATTAACACTTGAGTGAGGCTACACCAAATAGCACTAGTGGAAGAGAGGGGCTTAGCGAATATTATTTTAAGCGGTCTGGCTAAAGAATATCCCCTCTCATGTCTTAGCTATGGATTATTAATTAATATTTAAAAATTCAGTAAAGCTTTTTTTCTCTATCTTCAATTCTCAGCAAAAATGTACCTTATTGTAGACCTATTTTTTCCCTCCAGCAAACAGAAAAGCAATATATTTTCCAGTTTAATCAGACATTTTCATTTGCATCTAGCTTCCTCTTGAGCATTATTGACTTCAAAGGATTAAAATTCCTAATTCTGGTCCAACAGGAATTTTTTTATTTTCCAGATGATCAGAATAAGGACAAAAACTTTCTCTTTTTGCCTCCCACCCCTCCTTTTCTGCATATTTTAGAAAAGTCTTGCCTTGTAGATAATTTGGAAACACTTGTCACAATCTTGTTAGTAGAGCTAAGTGCTAAATGCCCCAATAGACTAAAAAATCCAATAAAGGACATGGTTTGTAACTCTTAATTTTTGCAGCTGTTGGATAAAGCCAATACATCTGTTTATGGTGATTCTTTCTTTGCTGACAACATCAATTTATCTTCTAAATGCCAATGTTCCTAAGCAGCTGTAACTGTGCCCCCCTCCGTCTCATTTCAGGACAGTTGAACCCAAACCTTCTGTTAAAGAAAACTGGGAATGGTTCCTTTGCAGCCATGTTGCTGCCTACCTGCTGAACTGCTGCTCCAAAATGTCCTGTTTTTTCTTGCTAGGCAGAGGAACATGTCAAGGAGTTGGTGGAATTTGAAATGAAAACTGCTTGCAGATCAGCTGGGAATTTATCTGCAAATTTGTCTTTTGCTGTTGATGGACTTCTAGGATTACAAAGACAGAGGCAGAGAGGAGAAACCCTCCTTAATCCTCAATGCAAAGCACAAGTGGAAACTATCCAATAAAATGGGCTTGGGGGGGGATGGGTTGGAAAACTCTGCTTCATCAAATTGTGATTGCCTTTGCATGAACTTTGCACTTAAAGGAAAAAACTTTGCTGGGGAGTATTTTCAAATGCAGGATGCAGTTTCCTGCCAAGGCCAGAAGAAGCAAGGATTGGAATTCCTTCTCTACTGCAGCCCATCCAAGCCACTTGCCAGCCTCATTCCCTAGAGATAAGGGGACTTAGGTTTCAGAATTTTATTCTGTCCTTATTTTTCCTTTGAAAAGAGACAACCAAAATTGGCATCACTTTGAGTTGGAACCAAAGGAAAAGCTTTGATTTCCATCAAGAAATGTAATTCCTTTGCAGCCATTCTAGTTTGGAGAGGTGCATTGAATAACAGGGATTAAACTTTTTGTGCCAGATCATATGGTTCAAAATAAGGAAGGTTTAGTTCTACCCTTCCCTTTGCTCTTCCCAGCAAGAATGCCTTCCAGCAAAGTACCCTGTGTTGGAATTTTAGATCAAAACAGTTGCTGTGCATTCAAAGCCTGCATGCTTGCAAACAGAAAAGAGGCCAAAGGAGAAAACTCATTAAGACACAAGTCAGAGCTGGGAGGGAGTGGAATAAAAGCTACTGCATGAAAATCCATCCCACAAGATGAGAGTCAAAGGTGAAGGAGAACTTTCTGCAACAGAGCTCATGCATTGGCTTGGTCCTCCAACACTTTCATCTTTTCAAAAAAACGAGGGCTGCCCTGCAGAGAAGCTGTCCCATACCAAAAGGATGGTCAGCCCTTCATACCACCCAGGACCTGAGCTTTGAACTCTCCATGTGCAGGAGAGGTGCAGGAAAGGCAGTTTTGGAGAGCAGGAGAAATCAATTGCATGCTTCAATGCAACAACAGGGAGCGAGGGAAGCAATGCTATTACCTCAGGTCAGGCTGGCTCCTGGTTTTCCTGCACTTTACAGGGAAAAAGTAGCACCAGGTAATTTATTGGCTCTTCCAGGTCACAACAGGAAAGGGGAGGCAGTGCTGGTCCTGTGTGGGCAGAGGTTGCTGCTGAGCTCGTTGACTTCAGACTGGTCCAGATTTCCTGCTTGCTCCTGAGGAGAAGTGTTTTCATGAAGCATTTTTCGCTTTGGAGCTTAAAGGGAGAAAAATTATTATATAAAATTGTAACACTCTATGTGACCATCACTCCACATTCAGAGCCTCTGCTGAATCCTTTGCTGTTGCTATTTGAATGTCTGTGTTTCTCTTCTGAGCTTCTTTTTGGAGCTGCTGTAGGATGAAACAAGGCAAGAGCAAACTTGCTCTTGTGAGGACAAGATCTTGCCAAAATATTTGAATAGGACGAGATGGACATTTCATGGTGCTCTGAACTCCATTTCAGGTGTGCTACACGTAGTTTAAATGAAGATGCAATAATTTGCAAGCCATTGCATGCATGGCAGCTGCCCAGTTAGGAAAATGAAAAATAGCAATGAAGAAATAACTTGGAAACTGTGAGTACAATGGGCTCATAGATGTCTGGCAAACACTTGTCCCCAGCGCCCAAACTTCTCAGAGAAGTGCTTATATCCAGTTGCCAACTCTTGACCGCTCTCAACAGGTTTGTTCTCTGGAGCCCTTTTGAGCCCTTTTCTGTTATTTTTTTAAAGAGTACTTTTTTTGTACAATCATTGCCATAGATTTTTTTTTTTTGTTGTTATCTTTTCTTCCCCCTGCCTATCTTTATTGTGGCCATCCAGCCTCCAACTGGCAGAAGGCTTTCCCTAGATGTCATGCAACAGCTCTTCCAAGTGCCACTGTACCTTCCTGGACAACACATATAACTCATTCTTAAATACAACATAAATTAAAAACCAACAAGAGATACTATCTCAGGAAAGGACAAGTCATAATAATGTTCAGAAACTGGCTGGGAGGAGCATTATCTACAACCTATTTATATAAAAAAAATTTTTTTTTGACTGCTGCAAACCATTCCACACCTTCCTCTTGTTTTGGCTGTAGAATTTTGTCCACATCCAGTTTTCCAGCAGTATTTCCATTCCCCCCCGCCACTATGCATGCACAGTAGTGAGAACATTTAAAAAGCAGAAATCCCCCAGCACTTACCAAAGAAAAGATGTTTTAACAAATGTTTGACGTCCAATGAAGGGGGGACGGCAGTGGCACAGGCATGTCCCAGCCCAACCTGCCTTTCCAGGAATGCAGGTTTCCTGCAAAATTGCCCTCTGCGCCTCAGGGCAACACCTCCAGCACCTCTGCTCCTGCCCTGCTCAGTGGTTATTGTGTGCACAGATGAATGGCACAGCCCTGTGCACTGGGATGTTATTGCTGGATAAAGCTAATAAAACATTTGAGTCACTGCGAGGAAGCTTTCCCATCCCACTACACGCCTGATCCTCAGAGTTACCCGCCTTTGCCTCCTCACCTTTGCATTGTATGGTGTTATTCTAACCTCTTTCATCTTTGGCTTTTGGCAGCCTTTTCTGCTTTAAATATATAGTTATCTTAAGTTGAGCAAGATGTTTCAGGCTACAATAACTGGCTGATGTTTTAAATTGAAACCTCCTAATATGCGTTCAATTTACATGTACTAAGGCTCTCATTCAATCTGAAATACCAACCAAGTATAAAATAATAGTGACACTTGACATTTTCACAGGGATTTACAACTTCAAAGGACTCTACAATATAAACAAACTCTCTCTGTACTTATGAGGTGGGTAAGCAAATACTATTAAGATGGAGAATGAATGAGGAAGGGCTGCAGAGCTTGCCCAAGCTCAGACAAGGGCTGGGGTCCTGGCTTGCTCTCCTGGACCCAAACAGCTGAACAGCTGTTGGCTCTAAAAGCTGCATAACCAACATGGACGAGTCATGCAGGTCTACATCCCAAGCAGATGTATAAGAAATTTAGACACTGGAATTGAATGCTGTCATCCTGTCAAACACACCCACTCTCTCTGTCCAGGCTTGGGATCACCCTGGGCATGATGACACTGTGGTTCCTTATTTTTGAGGTACCCTTACACCAGTGATGTAACTTCAGGGCCCAGGCTGGGGACGGGTGGGATGATGGTCATGGGGCAGATCCTGCTTGTGCCAATCTGTGGGCAAATGATAAAGCAGGTAGGAAGTCCGTGCACTGACTGCCTTTAGAAAGAGCCTGCTCATCCATTTGTGAAAGAGTTTTCAGCTTATTTTCTCATTTGCCAGCATGGGCCAGGTCCCTCTCTTGCGACACTGCTCTGTTTTGGGGGAGGAGGTGGCTTTCAAGCAGCGCCTGCGCCAGTAGCCCAAATTAGAAACCTGCACTCTGCTTGATGGATGCAGCTATTGTTAACACAAACAGGCGGGTGGATGTTTCATTAATCACAGCCCATAAACCATTTTGACTAACTGAAAAAATATTTCCTCTGTCTTATTCATGCTATAGTTCCTCTGAGCCTTTTAGCCCATTTGTGTGGACTAGAGAATGAGTTGCTACCCGTTATACAGCATGTCCTGCCCTTCCCTCGCTTTGTAAACACGAGCAGCTCCATTCCATGATGTGTTTTGATGAGCTGCCAAGAGCCAGCTAATGTACTGTTTGCTGACAAGTATATGTTATTAATCCAAAGGCACTGAGCTTGTGGGTTGGGACTTTTTTTTTTTTAAGAAATATAAAAACTAAATTAAACAAGGGTGTGGATATTCCTCAAATGTAGCTACTGTTCCTTCCATGATGCAGTTGCAAATGTGCAGCTCCTCCAGTTTCAGGGAATTATTTAGGGCATTCTACTACTTTAGCACATTTATCTTCCTGCAGAAATCACACAAACTTTACTGGGTGTCCTCTTCTGATGATCATTTCCCTCAATGAATTGGAATTTAAAAACAAATACAGGGGATAAACCTGTGGCAGCTCTTCCTTGTACACATCATGCTCCTTCATGCTGCTCCCTAGGACCAGGTGGTGACAACAGGGTGGTGGCAGCTGCTGAGACCCTCCAAGCACAGCATCCATGTGACCCAGCAGGGATTTCACACATCACCCAATGGGTTCCTTTTGGTGTGTTTTTGACAAGACTCCACCTTATAGAGTTCCATGACATTTTGGGATATACTCAGAAGACCAGCATAGACCCCCAGAGCCTTTGCTACCTGGACAAACCCTATTGCAGGGAGCAGCCCACTAACTGGTTAAAGAGGGGCTTGTAGCTCCAACCAAAGCAAGGACCATCCCAATCCTATCTCCAGAAATGGCTTGTGGGAGGGAGTTTTGTGGAAGAGGAGAAGGAAGAGAAGGGGGAGGACATGCTTTGAAAGCCTTACCAAGCCAGGCACGTTGGGGGTGGGTGTCTCTAAGCAGCCACCAGAACGTGGGGCTGAGTGCTTGCTGCACCAGCAGGTTTGTGCACTGGGACCCCCCACAATGCAGAGCAGAGTGTGCCCCCAGGGCAGATCAATGTTAAGCTTGATGTAAAAAGATGACAACTAAATATGAGCCGTAGAGGCAGAAAGCACAGGGGCTTTCATTTCCATGTGCAGGGCACCATTTGCCTTCCAAATTCAACTGACAGCTTTTGAGGCCTTTCTTTCAGGTGACAAACGGTAATAAAGCTCATATTTACACTGGCTGTTGACTATCTTAGGTGGAATTATGTACTGAAATAAGTAAATAGCTTCCTATTCAGTGTGATCCATATACAGCTATGGGCCACAGTACAATGCAAAGCTCCTGTATAGACAAGAGCCCTGTTTGTTGTGTGCTTTTCTAGGTCACTTAGCACTTTGCTTCAAAAACGTGCTTTTTAGGAGTAAGTCTCTTGGTGTGCATGGTCTTTCCCTTGTGCAGAGTAATTCACCCTTAAAACTAGCAAAACTATGATAGCTTTTTAATTTGCATTGTAAACACATTAAAGATGAGCTGAGCAAACCAGGACAACTCAGGATGCCTTTTTACATACCTGAATATGAGGCTTGTGTGGTTTATTTTGCTAGTATCCATTTACCTCATGAGTTTTGGGACTGTTAAAAAAGTCCTGGAAAAAGAGTCTCAAGATAATTGCTTTTCAGATGGTGCAATTGTTGAACAGTACATATGTACATAGCTTTTTCACAGCTCTGGTTTGTGTCAGTCAAAATGGTAGAGGGGGACAGCACCCATGCTTTTCAGGACAGTATTTTTCTGGGGTCTTGGAAGCCATTTTTGGCATATTTAATTCAGTTGAAAATGTGTTATTAAAAATCTCTTAGAAACTAAACAAAGCAAACTCCAAGAGCAATTGTCAACAACGTGAAAAAAAGAAGTGTTTAATGCTTTTTCTCTTAAAACACTCAGAGTTCTCAAAATTTAATGCAAGTATTTTTTAAATGAACACCCCGTTGTGATGGTGCTCAAGGATGTCTGAACTGCTCTCAAATTGCAAGGAAGAAATCAAGAAAAAGAAAGAAACATGAGGTGAAGTGAACTGATGGCCATTGTGGATATTTCAAGGTACACAACATGCTTATGAGCATTTAATCCACTGCTTTTATAGCTCAGAAAGGCATTTCAGTCCAATTCCTGCTCACTTTCCTCTTGGAGGAAGCCATCTTTCTCTTTTGAGTCTTGAGGGATTGTGGAAATACTGTCCTACGTCAGCTGGCAAATTATCCAGGGTATTTTGAGTCCATTGAGTAGAATCCTGGTTGGTCATTGTTTTGAGAAGCAAAAAGAGGTGCACTGGTGTGGTTTTCCATATACATGAATATCCTAGGCCAGAAGAATTTACTTTCCATCACTGATAGACACTTTCACTTCTATCTCTGTTGACTTCTTTCTCTAGTATTTCTCTAGCAGATGCTGAAATCACTGCTTTGCAAAAATCACTGTCCAGTGAACAAACCAGGTATTGATGCCACTTTGTGAGGCTTTTTGAGAGACCCAAGGTGCCACTGCCAGTTCACAGCTGAGGCTCATAGCAAGCAGAGGAATCCAGGTCTTCCAGGGCTCTTCCAGGATCGTGTCCCACTATCACTGCTGTAAGAATCTTTCCTATCTCAGAAATTTGTGTTTCCCTGCAGAGAAGATCATACCTACATGCCAGACACATCATGAGTGCACAAACATCTCTGCTGGAAGACAGTAAACATTATCTTGTGTTGCTGGAGAGTAAAAGAGAAGTAAGAAAAGGTGTAGCAACTCTCCAGAGTGCAAAGTGACCTACAGCCCCTCAGTGGGAGGCATGAAGTTATGTAGCTCATTAAACCTTAAAAAAGCAAGGAGAGAAGCTGCTTCCAATTATCAGGATGAAAATTAATGAAATAAAAACTACAGACAGGCTGCAGAATTATGCAATAAAAAGGGCTTTGCTGGCATTAACAAGGCGATGTGTAATATTTGTGTGGTTCTAGCTCAGCCTTGGCTTGAACACATGGTGATTCTGCACATAAAATGTATCCAAATTAATGAATTAAAAATCCTTGATAATCCCATACAATTTTCTGTTCATAGTAAAGTATTATTAGTTGGGAAATCTCCTCAAAAAGGGAAAATGAAGTTGTGATCTGTTGTCTGAGAAAATAACCTCTTTGTTAGTATAAAAGAGTCATGTGCTGGGATGAGTGGCCAGAGCCATGGAAACGCCCAACTTCTGTCTTCTTATAGGGAATGAGAGCCCAGTACAGCAAGAACTGTATAAAATGGGGTCTAGAGGAGACCTGCACTTGGGACCCAAGCAAAGAGAATGTGGAAGTGAACATACATGAGAAAACCTGCCATTAAGTGCAGGAACAGTCTTATTAAAAGGCTTCACATCATCCCACAAAGAATATCTTCCACAATGTGCGCTCTGCCTTGGGATCCAGAGAGTGTTGCCACACTAGTCCGCATCTAAAACCCATCCAGGGCATCCTGTTACAGTCAGAGTTAATAGCCTTCAGCCCTTACATGCAAAATACAATGAGCTTGATGCAGAAAATGCAGCTTTTTCCTTGAAAAAGCCTTGGCCACTCCTTCCTTTTTGCTGTCCTTCTCCCAGCTTGTATGAAAGAACACAATTGCCTCTCTAGGCAGCTGCATGAAAATGTGTTCCTCTGCTTTGCCAACTCCATAAATGTAACCTTTCCTTCTGTTGTAGCCATGTCTGTCTGCAATGGGATAGATGTATGACCCAAAAAATATTCACTAAGGGCTGAGGAGCCCATTGGCCTGGCCAGCAAGGTACAGTGAAAGTAGTACACCTGAAAATGTGTTAGTGAGATTGCTGTGCCCCTAAATGTATATTCAGAACCTCCACAAGGGGAAAATGTTGCAATCTAAATATTTATACTATGAAAAAAAAAGGGAAATAATTTGCTCAGACATAAATTAGCTTCTACAAGACAGATTTATCATGGCATGGAATGTTTTAATGAGAAAAGGAGGTCCCACAACGATAGGATACATTTTGCATCACAATGTTTGACACATAAATACCATTTGGGCAAAATTTTCAACCCTGCGACATTTAGCACTTAACTGGGGATTTGGAAGGAATTGAAGGAGAGGGATTTGTAAATTGGTTTTTCAGTGAAATCCTGAGTGCTCTGAAATGTGACGTCAGGTTTACGCACAGGAGCTGCCCAGGGATGCTGCCGCGGGGCAGGGCAGGGCGGAGACCTGAGTCTGAAAGGCTCACAGGAGGGATGTTTGTGGAGAGCGGCTCTCTCTCTTTGCCTCCTTCATGCAAAGCCCTTTCTCAGCCTGCTTCAGGGGATAAGAGAGATGACAGGACTACAATTTCTAAAATATTGTTTCTCTTTCACCCTCTGCTATCCCAAAGTCCTGTATTTCACATACTTCTAAGCTGTCTGGGTTATTGTCAATTCTTGGTATAGAAATCTACTGCAGGGTCCCTGAGTGAAGCTGATGGATGAGTCCCAGGTAAAGCTGATGATCAGACTGGGTGGTGAAGTCAGAGAGAGTTGGCATCAAATGATTCAAAAGGGGAAAACAGTAGGATTTTTCCTATTTCCTATAGCTATTAGCAGTGATCTTAACATTCTCTGTAAGAAAACATCAACTCATGAGCTGGGTACTTACCTGAGAATATTTTATTTCTAGCCTGCACTTCTGCCAGGGACAATTTATTTTTTTTCTTGTCACCTTGTTCTTGAAAGATGACAACAGCAACCCCCAAAACTCTTCCTCCTGGTCTGGTGAAAAGGACCCGTATGGGAAATGATGGGAAAAATAGAAAGAATTATAATTGTATTATGTTGTTCTGTTTGGCCGTTCACTGAGAAATTATAAACATAACAGAAGGTCAAGGGGTTTGAATTTGGATTTTAACAATGCAGATGTTAACAGTTGTGACAATGGGTGTTTTGAGGACATATGAGCTACGGATTTATGGTCTTGCACTGGTTTTCACACCAAGCACAACTACAGAGGGGGATCCTGAGCACTGGCATTGGGGAGAGCCTTTGGCTGGGAACGCTGGCTGAGCATTTTAGATCAGAAATCACATTTTCAAGATCTGAGCCTCCCTTCCCTCCTCCTTTTCCCCAAGTATGGCAGAAGCAGTGTGGTGATTTCCACAGGTATGGCCGCTTCTGCTGGAAGGTCCCTCAAGAGTTCCTGCCCTTCCTCTCCAGATCAGTGCTGGGGTCTCTGTCCCAGTTATCAGCTGGCTTTGCTGGTGTGACCTCCTCAGCACCCAATGAGGACATGGTCTTTTGTTAGAAGAAAAATATCCTTGATTGCATCATCCCAAGAGTGATCACACTCAAATTGACAGGATGCTGCTTCTGGCAGAGCCCCTGGGATGAGGAGCAGAGTGCTGATCCTCCTTCTGCTCCCAGTAGTTTTCCCCAGCTGTCTTTCTCAGAGGAACCCTTCCCACTCCTCCAGTGCCCATGAAGAGAAAATAGTGGCAGAAAGAGAGCTGGGAATTGCACGTGTTTAGGTGTTTAGTGGCTAAAAACTGAGGGGAGAGATGGAAAAAACCTGGGACATTTCTGGGACAAGTATTCAAACCATGTGCCTGCCACACCGGCTCTGAAGAATATGAATTATTATTTGGGTGTGTAACAAATATTTTTCTCTAGGAAGCTCAAAAAGACTGCAATGGTTATTTGAAATTTCTAAACCCATGGTCAAGAGGAAAGCATGTTCATGCAGCTTATTTAATGAATTATGCTTTATAAGAAACCTAGTGCTATATCAGGTTGGGAAATAGACATGTAGCATCCCCCAAAAGTATTTTAATCTCAACCACAGCAGTCTTCTGAGTCATCTTGCACATAAAATTTGCTTATTTTTGTAAAGCTAAGAAGAAAAAAAAAATATTTCAACCAAAAAGAATAAAACCAAGAAATCTGGTGATAAAGAGGGTACAAAGACTACTTCAAGGGTTTTTTTTTAAACTCCCTAAAAGTAAGTCCTGGGTACTTTATCCAGGTTTTTCCTTCCTCTTTACATTATGCCATGACATTTCAAAATCAGCAGTTGAGAATTGCTGTAGATAAAAACATGAATATTTTATTCAAGGGCAATATCCTCAACAGCACAGTATTTGATGGAAAATTGCAGTATTCCGTTTTGATGTATATAAATTAAAGGAAAGAGAAGCAAAGTATCCTCTTGCCTGTGTTGATTGAATAATTTTTCGCAGTTTGTGGCAGAAAAAGGAATATTGATGTTTGACCTTGAATTTGTTGTGGTTTTCCACAAAAAAAGGTTATGTTTAAACAGTGTAAATGTCTCATCTTTCTAGGAAAAGCTGTTTTCACCTAATTCATAACATATTTGCAGTTCTTATGTTAGTAATGAACTGCACTGATTTTGCTGTGTAAGTAATAAATTCACTGACTAAGTTTTGCAAAAATAGCAGCCTGGCTAATTTGCAAGATCTCAGGAAAGTCATGAAAACCATCAATCTTGGCATTCAAAACTTTACAAAGCACAACTTTGTTTTACACAAGTGCTGTTGCAATAATTTATAAATTTCATTTAGCATTTCTTTTACTTAATAAGTATATAATTCATACAGAACAGAAATTAAGTTGTACAACACTTGGTTTCAATTTTGCAGTTCCTATTAGGGGATTTTAATGTTCTCTTATTATTGCTGCAGAGCTTTTTCTCTGCTATTGGGCCTTATCATCCATGTGTTGGCCAGCTTAGATAAAAAGCCACATTGCATGTGCTAAACCTTCATACTAATACCACCGAATGAATCAATTCCTACTCTCTTGACTTCTGAACCTACCCTAAGGTGAAGGAAACACGATCCACTGAGGATCATCTTGCAATTAAAACAATTCTCTATGAATCAGCATGACAATGCAGGTGCTAAGCAAGCATCTGTTCAATTAAGTTGGTTTAGCAGTTTTGGGGCAATTCTATTTTGCTTTTTTTTTCACATCATTAAGCCTACCTTAATGCTGGGAGCAAACAATAGCTCATTAGTGGATTAGGTGTAATTACCAACAGCAGTCATTATTCCTGAGGCTTAATGGGCCAATTTGCTGCTGTAATAGTACCCCAGTATTGTGGAGCTCCGGCAGAAAAGCCCGTGGTGCTGGAATGAGCCATTGCCTTGAAGGCCCTGGAAATGGCTGAGTAATCCCAGCCCTTCTCAGGACACCCTCCCATGGGATGGAGGGAGGTTTGCTGCCAGCTGGGGGGTCTCCTCAGATCCCAGGCTTGAATTCAAGCTGAAGTGCATCCACTCCATGCCGGGTTTGCTGTCCACAGAAGCTCCCAAGAGGAAAGGGGGGGAATTCTGGCAGCTGTATTGGGACTGCCCCACCTGGATTCTCCTTTTGTTGCTAATGTACTTATAGAAACTTTAAAAATTGTCTTTTACTGCACTAGCCAGATCAAGTCTTTGTTGTGCTTTGGACCTTCTAATTTTTTCCCTGCATAACTTCATGACGACCTTGTCCTCCTGAGTTGCCTTTGCCTTCTTCCAAAGGTCATAAACTCTCCTTTTTTCTTTCACTGAGTTCCACCTCTCTGTTCAGCCAGGCTGGTATTCTTCCCTGCTAACTTGTCTTTTGGCACAAGGGCATGACCAGAATGAAGACAAAACCTTGTTTCTGAGCTGCAAATCTGGTACTGTAGGAATAAGGATGAACAACTCGGCTTAATCTTCAGATTTCACAGGAAGCTTGGGCTGCCTGTGGGACTCAACATCTCCATACTCTGTGCAGTCCCCAGGCAGAGGCTGAGCAGAGAAATCAGGGACCTGAGTGCAGAGGACTGAGGGACCATTAATGAAGTCCAAGTGTGCATAATTGTAGTCCTGTTTGCAAGCAGAGTCAAATGATAATAGCAGCTATGTTTTTATATTTAGCATTACATTTTCAGTCAGTGTTTTCGACCTAGAGTGTCATATTGTTTTTCTGCTTTTAGGAAGGGGATTAAGGAAAAAAAAAAAAAAAAAGACATAATGCTATAGTGGAATTAAGTGCCACTTCTTCAGGCTCCTGTCAAATCTTGTAATTTGGAATAATTACCAGTGTCAGGTTTGGGGAAGGAGCTTGATGTAAATTGCCTCAACCTGTACTCATCCCGTGAGAAAAGAAAACCAGTATGTTAGACGGTAAAGGACTGAACAGGCATCACCACAAAAATCACTGTTTAAACAGCCTCACTTTAATATACATGACTGTATTTTATCTCCATATTTCTTCATGTCATTCAGACCTGGGCAAATCCTGCTCATGCTGTGACCAATGGTGATTTCTCATTTATTTTAATAGCCCAGCCTACAGACTCCTGCTTAGCAGGAGGTTTGGTGGGTTGCTGGGCATTGTGTTCATTACTATATATGATCCCTTAAAAAGCAGGGAAAAGCTAACCAGACTTATTTGTACCTCTATGCAGGGGAAAGACCAGCCATCTGCAAGAAACCTCCTAGGAGGTTTGAGGGACCCTGTCTGGGTTATGTCCAACTCTGCAGTCCAGCCTCAGTGTCCTGACAAGCCCCAGCAGTGATATCCATGTTTTCTCTGTTGTACAAGTAAGGACAGTGGCAGTTTTGTGAGGGAAATTTTTCCCTTTGGTCTGAAGTCTGCAGCTGTTGGGGAGCAAGAGGACATGCCCAGGCTGGAGTGGGAAATAAGCCATTCTGAATTTGGCCTGCTGTCATCTCCCATCCAGTTACTTTCTTGCATCTGCAACTCATCTAAATTTTTAATTTAAAATTTTTTTTTGATGGGGAAAATAATGTCAATCTCAGAAGCATTTGTATACTTCTAGTGAATAGAATCCAAAACCTAAACCCCATAAAAAACTTGAAAATAATAAATTCACTCTTTTGGATCACATCTCAGAAAACAGTGGTTTTTATTTCTTTCCATTTTGTGAGCATGAAAAAACACACCTCGTTTTTTCCCTCTTTGCAATTTCTTTTGAGTTATGGGAGCAGTTTCTGTCTATGAATTGAAATAAATCACCATCATAAAAATCACAAAATATTGCTTTCTCCACGTCTTGGAAAATGACCTTCAGATCCCTCACTGTCATGCATGCCATGACAGGAGACCAAGTAGCTGCTTTTGAGATAGGAATTTTGTGTAAATATGTCCAAAAATTGCTGTCCTGTTGTCATCCCTAAAGTCCTGGGAGACACCAGGGAGCATTGGTGGTCCCAAGAGTTTCTGCCCCCAGTGTGCAGTGCTGGGATGGCTGATCCTGGTCCATCCCCAGCTGAGCACCACTGTCTCTGCACCCAGGGATGCTGGAGCTCCACAGCTGGTGCCAACCACGGCAGCCCCAGCGTGACCTGACTTACAGAAATGACATCTGCACTGGGCATTGCTTTCAGTCATGGCAGTAACAGATCCAACTGGATGGCTGAGCCATGCTCTGGCTGAAATGAGAGCCAGAACACTGCTGCACATCCACAGCTGATGAGCTGCATTTCGAGAGGAGACTGCTTGGGACAAGCTCAGGGTGTCTGTCTGAAGGTGAGTCTGAGCAGCTCTGCAGTCACTGCAGCAGGTTTTAACCTGCAGGTGGTAAATGACCTCACCAGTCACATGTGGAAAAATGTCACCGATTCCATGAAACCTGTTGCTCTGAGAGGTTCATAGATTTCAGCATGCCTTTGTGATGAGGTAGAAATGGTGGCCAGAGTCATGAGCTAGAGGTGCTTTCAGCAGCAGCTCTCACAATTATCTTCTACTCTATTGCCAGTACTCAATTCCCATCTCAACCCTAAATATTAATGACTACTGCAGAGTCTCTGCAAAAAAAGTCCTTGAAGTGACTTGAAGTCATAGAAATTACAGAGACACACTAAGAATATTCAGATGCTAAAAGTTCTTTTTTACTTTGGGAGGCAAAATCCTTTTTTTAGAGTGTTGGTTGCATTGGTGAGAGCCTGTTATCATAACAATGCCCATCTCAATATTTCTGGTCTCTCTCTGGTTGTCTCTGCTCTTGCCAAAGTGTCTTGCCAGGTCAGGAAGTTGGAGACATAGAAAGGGAAGGAAAGAATTACTGCCATTTCTTTGAAATGAACTGGGCTCCTGTGTGTGGGTGTGAGTGCTAGGTTTGCCAAGGATGTGACAAGGACCTGGTACTTGTGCTCAAATCTGTGATTGCTCCAAGGTCTGCTGCACTATAGCCAATCCCTGAATGCTCTGGACAACCCATACAAAGGATGTCCATGATATCCTGCTTCCTGGCAGGAGCAGCGGTGTATGGAATGGAGAGAAAGTCACACAGCATGAGGATGCTCTAAAGCCTTGTGGAATTTAACAGGCAATAAAAACAGGTTTGACAGAATACCTATTCACAGATTATTTGATTCTGTCATATTGCAATTACTAGGAGTTGTACTACAGGAACATTGAGGGGCTCAGGTGAAATCCTGCTTTTGTGCATTGCCTAAATATAACAGGAAAAGTTGATTTTGCTCTACAGTTGGTAACTTAAACTGAAAAAAAGCTACAGTGGGAATCTGAGGCTCAGAGCAATTGACCCAAACTAACAGGAAATCAATAGGAAATTTTGGGAACCCAAGCCAGACCTATGGAGTTCCTGTTTATCATTATGCTGCTGTTCATCTGAACCTCCTCACAGCTGTGAATAGACAGCTCTGGCCTTTTTTGCAATGCTACAGAACTATTCAAAGAACAGGAAAGAAGCTAAGTTTCCCATTTACTGTTCCATTTTTTCCTAAAACATAGGAAATCTGGTTGTCCATATATTTTAAATATACTTTAAAAATATTATTTATTAATATTCGATTTGCCAAATGATAACAACCACAAGCTGATAACCACATAGGAAGAAAGATAAAATTAATACAGGAAAGTTAACACTGAGCTCAGTTTAGAAGTTCTGTACTAACGTGACTCTAATCAAGCCCCAAGATCTAGAGGATGATGCTGCATTCCCATCTGTTCATCCTGTGATAGCTCATCACCATAAGCCTGCCGAGAGTCTACCAAATCACACGACAATTTTGGTAGTGTTCTGTGGGTTAGTCATCTAAATATTCCCTTGTTACAACTCATCTGGGGCAACAGATAATGTGATACAATCATAATATAATGTTAAAGCATAACAGTCAAAATAGCATTTATCTGTATCAAGTGTGACTGGTGAGAACAGGAATCCTGCCAAGCAGTTGCCCATTGTGAGGTTAAGGAGCTCTACAGTGGCTAATCCTGTTGTCATCTGAATTAACTTTCAAATAGGGTAAAACCCCGAAGCAGTTGCATAATAAGAGGCTTAAGGCCTTGAGCTGGGGAGAAATGTGTGTATTTTGTGCATGCCTGTGTAGCAGTAGCACCTTGAATGTCATTTTGCTGTTAAAAGGATTGTTTTCCTGCGTGAGTGGAGTGATGCTCTTCAGCTTGCTCCAGCCAAATCTGTGTGTGTGCATGCTGAGAGACTACAATGGCAATTAAGGATGCCAGAAACACTGGCCAGTGATAGATACCTCAGGAAATGATCTTGGTAAGGCAGTGGTTGATGCTTTGCCTTCTGGGAGCTGGTGCTTCCCAAAGAAAACCTTGACAGAAGTCTACCTGCATTGAACTCTTAACAGGCTGGAGCTGCCTGACAGCATTTGGCATGCTCAGCAGGATATTTCAGGTATGTTTTCAAGCAAAATAAACATTCAGCACATGCAGTTATTCACCTGGCTCCTTTAAAGCTCCAGTGGTCCTGTCCAGCAGAAGGGAGGAGCAGTTGGGTACCAGGTTGCTCAGGTATCTTACAACGAGCTCATGTCCATGGGGCTCTCACCCATGGTGTTGCAGTTACATTTTCTGGGAGGTATTTTTCCATAAACATTTAATTTATGCAACCATGTAATATGCAAATAAAACAAGTAAAGGAACACCAAGGCTCACAAGGGAGGAAGATACTTGCCTCTGTTAAACTCACTTTGTATCACAGCCCTTGAAAAAGCTTTAAGCTGGGCAGATCAGTCCTGTTAAATGTTTGCTGCTTGAAGTCTGGACTTTTTTTTTCAAGATATAAACCAGAAAAATGGTTTGGAATTCAGCACCGAAGGTGGATATTCACTGGGGTAAGCTGGCATCATGTTCATTAATGTGCTTTTGTACTGGGATATGTTTGGTTGTCACTGTCAATGGGAATTTCTCCTTGAGTCCCGTGAGTGTTGTGCTCAGCCATACATGAGCAGAGCTCTTGGCTCAATGCTTGAGTTCACAGGAGACAAAGGAGAGGCACTGGCATCCACACAAACCCTGAGCATCATCATCCTCTCCTGGAGGAAAGAGCTCCTTCACAGGACTCAGGTTTCAGGTGAGACATTGCTGTCTTTCAAAAGGATTGAAATGCAGTATTTGGCCAAATTAAGGGTGCAGAACAATGGGGTGTCCAATGGTCACCTCATTTGTCCTGGTGATTCTCATTGCAGGTGGCTCCTGCTGCCATCAGGGTGTCCCCACAGGGATCCCACAGAGGGCGTGAAGGAAAAGCTGAGTCCAAGCTGTGCTGGGGAAAGCAGGCAGTGATGGAGACCCTGCAGAAAAACCTGCTGAAAATGTTCACCCACCTTTTCCTTCTTTATTTCTAGAAGCAGATGAGAGTGCTGAGCCCTGAGGGTGATCCTGAAGTCCAGCAGCCCATCGCAGAGCAGAGCCACAGCCACAGCTCGACTGGCAGCTTTGTGGGTTTGCCAGCCATTTAATATGTTTGCCAGTATTTAAAACATGCATTGTTGTGGTTTAAACTTGGGAAGGATTTTAAAGGAAATTTTCAGCTGAGAATAAATGCCAAGAAAAGCAGCCTACAGCTGGCCACTCACATATGGCTGCAGTTGCTCTTGCATGGGCTGTTTGCTTTGCAACAGCACTTCATGGTGCACTTCCCAGGTGTGGGAGCTGGAGGACACCTTCATGGCACAGAGCAATTTCAAGGGAGTTGTTCCTCTCTCAGTTGGACACAGCAACATTTCTGGTGCTGTAATCAATTTTACAAGTCAGAAATAGCAACATTTCACTGATAACCACCCCGGGTCCAGCTCTTCTGTCCCCTCTGGTGGCTGCTGAGCATGTGAGGCCTTTGGGTGGAGCACAGGGGAGGTGTGGTGGGACCACAACCAGGGGAATGAGCTGGAGCAGCTCAGCTTCATTGCATGTCCTTGGCTGCTTTTGTCCCCTGTGCCATGAGCAGTGGCTGTTGGCACAGGGTGGAGGAGGGACAATGGCATCCCCTGACTGAGAATCACTTCTCGCTTCCCTTGGGCCTCCCATCCCTTGAGTCTCTGCTGCGAGGGTAAGTGGTTGTGGATGTCAACACAAAACAGTTCAGGGGACAACGAGACTTTTGAAGTCAGCTTTTGCCTCTCTTGGTTGGATTGGTCTCTACCTAACTCAAAATGTTCTTATTTTTTCCCCACCTGTTGGGTCATTCAGTAACTCCTCATGTAGATATTTTGGTATTTAAGAATATAACTAAGCTCACCCTTCTGTCTTTCCTCATGTTCTAAGTATTTTATGCCCATTTTTGGAGAGTCTGTGGGAACTCAGCGTCTGTGAGACCTCTTCAGCTGAGTCACTTGGGCTGACTTGGACCTCAAGTTTAATATCTGTAAAATGGGTTGGTTGGTGGGATGGCTGATGGTTTTACAATGGGATGACAAGACTGAATATTGGGGGAAGAAAGATAAAACCACACCCAACCCTCAAAAAACCACCATCCAAACAAAGAGATGTATCTTCTCAATTTCCTGTGAAGGTTTGTGCTTCCAAGAGACTTCCACTTTAAAGTTGCTGCTGCTTGTTTTTAGAGGTCTGCTCTGCTACTGCTGTTTTTGCAGCCTTGGTCAAGACATTTATAATTCTTAAACTAATAGTTGTAGAATAGAGAAGTACAAGGGTTTTTTTTTCAAATATACTATGATTTACACACCTAGTAAGTGTGGAAATTTTTTATTTTTCAGTCTGTGCAATGAGTATTTCAGGAAAAGGGGATCCTCGAGCAGGGACATTATTTGAGATTCCTGACTTACCCCTATTCTGAAGTTTCAGGGCACTTTGCTTCCACTTGTGTCAGTCTTTAAGTTTGCAAATGGGAGCAAGTCCTGACCCCTCTGAAGATTCTCTCCTTGCTGTGGTGAATCACCAAGGAAGGCTTTGCTGCCCTTTTAGGAATGTGATGGGCACTAAGTCCCTGGGTTTGGGAAGGGGAGGTGGAGCTCTGCACTTCCAGAGCCGATGGTCATTTAGTGATAAAGTGATAATGCTAATAATCCCCAGGTCCTTTTTTTTTGCCTTTGAACTGAACACTTTGCCTGTCTCAGCTGTGGTTGCCTTTTTGAACTGTCAGTTTGGGAGGATTAGATGCATGTTTGGGCTGGGTGAACTCATGAATGAAAATATTTTCCTTGGCAGTTTTTAAAATGCTTCCCCCCTTTAAGAGCTGAACCCTTTGGCAACAATCTGCTTTTTGCCCAGATTACCACTGTCATTTTGGGAGGTCTTTTCCCGCAGAACAAACAATGGAATTTTAATAACACAGTGAAATAGATTCAGGACTGCTTTATTTATATTTTCTTTATTTATGCTTGAATACTTAGTATGCAGCTCCAGCAAAGACAAATTTAAGCTTTGTATTACTTCAAAATGATGAATTAAGCTCTGGGAGATTTTCTTCCCCAGAAGAGGATATTTTGATTCGCTGCTTTGAAAATGTCTCATAAAACCAATAAATATCACAGAAATTGAAAATAAAAAAAAAAAACCCCTCAGTAAAAATTGCAGATGCAGAGTAGAGCAGACACAGCACTGCTCTTTCTACAGTGTCTGCTGGTGTCTGCACCACAGCTCCCTGCTTTAGTGAAGGTTTAACTAGAATGCAACAATCACCATTAGAGAGAAGTTGAGTTAATTCTGAGCATTTATTTCATGTGAAGTCCTGCACTGAAGTGCTCAAGCGAAGGCCACTTTTGCCTGCCTGAGCAAACAGGCGCTGCTTCAGCTCCCAAAGCCATTGTCTGAAGGACTCAGCTTGCAGAGCATCCTTCAGAATTATCTAACTTTGTCTAAGGGCAAAGAAATCACACTGACATGCAAAGTGAATAGGGGATCATCTGAAGTGAAGCATAAAATAGCACCTGCTGAGGCTATCAGCTGAATCTAACTACTACCAAACTGAAAAAAGTAGCTTGTGTCTCACACAAACTCTCCTCAGAAACTCTGTCGGGTTTGAAAATCAGCCCTTTCTGACCAGGATTGCATTGATTACAGCAATAAATATTATTCTACTTAATAAATAATCCCTTAAAGTTACTATATGTAGTGTTTTCTTCTCAAGAGAACTCTGCTATTTTTTTTCCCCCTGCATATCCTCATTCCTGCTTCCATCCTTCCAACTTCCTGAGCTTGAGCAAGGAAATGAGGAATGAAAATATTCCCGCACAACAAATCTGTTCCAGGCCTTTCAGTGTCAAATAGCTCTGTCAGATAAGCCATTGATACTCTGCTGTATTCAATTAAGAGAGGTGGCACATGGTATAGATGGAAATGAACCAGTGCTTTCAGTCTGGAGATTGAGAGAGACAGAAGGGTACTGGAAAGAAAGGCTGTACTTGGGGAGGTGTAGAAAATGAGAAGGAATTAAGGTATTTTCAAAGATGCACTGGGTATTATTTGTGCCTTACTGTTCTGCTTTTAGCTCTGCTGTTTCTATCCTGCTTCACCAAAATCACTTAAGTGTGCATACAAAATACAGACGCAGCTCATGGCTGCAGCCTGGCAGAAACCTGAAAAAGCCAAGGAGCTGAGTTGGAGCAAAACAGGTCACTGAGACCCCTTTGCTGAACACAACTGGGATTTTTCAACTCACACCTTGCCAGCACTTGGTGGCATTGGTTACAAGCCAAGTAGTGTAGACACTGGCTCTCTCAAGATGTGAGGTTTGCTGTTTGCTTCCCTGTGCTGGTCAAAGGATTCCTAGGAAGCCCCATTAGTGCTCCTCCAGTCCCACATCCACTTGGCTGATGATTTCAGGAGGAAACATCAGCTAAACCCTGTGAGAATTTCATTTGCCTGCTGCCAGAGCAACAGCAAATGGGTTCAGCCATCTAACAGAGATACTTTAATTTCAGAGCTACTGTAAAACAGCTTCTGCCAAAGATATTGCAGCTGCTTTTCCATTTCCCTCCTCTTGTAAAATCAAGAGAGAAGAAGCTGCAGGAACATGGCTTGCATCCAGGAATGTGATAAAGATGCAAAGAAAAGCAATGATGAACCTCTTCAGGCACTTTGCTGTAGCTCTGCCTGCCTGGATCAAAGCTGCTGCTGCACCTGCACTGCATGGCTGTAGAAGATGCTCTCCCTGTGGATCTATGGGAGGAGGTTATTGCTTAGAGACACTCTGTTCAAGCAGAGCACTGATTTGTAGATAAGAAAATATACTTCTGGTCATTGGGGAATTTTGGTCAATATTTGAGCACTTTCCTCAGGGGAGGGAACTTGTCTTTGTGCTTTGGAGGCCAGAGCAGTGGGAGCTGGTGGTGCAGCTTGCAGGAAGAAGAAGAGTTTCTCAGCTGTCCTGAGACGCTGCTCCATTTCTGTCTTTACACCAAGCAGCAGTTTGAGGCAGAGTGTGGAAGCTGCTGTCAGTTTTGGGAAAAGAGAAGAAGGCATCTGAAAGGTGTGAGAAGAGTCAGTTCTGCTGTTCTCATGGATTCATGCATTGCTCCTTCTCTGCAGCCAATGGTGACACTGCTGGGGCTGCCCGAGCAGCACAGCATCCAGCTGCAGACGTCTTGGCTTCTGCAGCTGCAGGCAGGGGTCGGCTGCAGCCTGCAGGGAAAGCTGCAGCCTGCAGGGAAAGCTGCAGCAAGGAGGAAGAGCTGCAGCAAGGAGGAAAAGCTGTCAGCTGCAACAGGCAGGGAAAGCTGTCAGCTGCAGCAAGCAGGGAGAGCTGGCTTCTTTGCAAGGGTCGAGCACCAAACGAAGGTGGTGTAAAAGCATCAGCAGAGACAAAGGACGAGAGAGGGGTCTCTGTGTAGGTTCCAGCTGGTTTATTGCCAGTGGAGGGTCCAGGGACAAACCCCCCAAAAACGGGAAAGCACAGCATTTTATAAGGGGTGGAACAAAGGGAAACAACCCATGGGGATCAACTGAGGAGGAGGAGATAACAGAGGAATAACCAATTGGGCATCAAAGATGAGAGAACTTTCCTGAACTAATACATAAGGAACTAGGGGAAATACATAAACATGAATTTATACATAAAACTGGGTGGAGAACTCCTGAACCAATACACTTAACACATGTAAGCTAAGAACCACTAGAAACATTGGAACTTGCTGTAACCCAGGAGTGAGAATCAGACCTTTGTGTGCTGGAGGCCTGTCCACCAGTCCTGTGAATGCTCTGCTGCAGTGGCCACAGCCACATGCACAGCAACACAATGGGAAGAAATATAATTGGCAAACTATGCAGCAAGCAAGTGCTTCAATTAGGGTGGTGAGTGGCTACAAAAGCAAAACCAGAAACCAGAGTCTTTGGACATCTAACTCCATGGCACAGCTGTCTGCTTCCAAACCAGCCTGGAAGCTGGTGAGCCTGGGGGCAAAGGAACCACAGTGTTCCCCTGGGTGGAAGAGCACTAGATGTATTCTAGGGAGACCAAAAATGCGGTTCCTCGGTTCTCTTATGTTGATGTACCCCAGTTTTGTTTCCCCAGTTGGCCCATTGGCCTCTCTGCCCCTTCTTACCCTATATGTCCCTACTCCAGAAGGTTCTCCACTCCCTGTTCCCCCACTGGCCCTTGTCCCTCACCACCCCCTCAGAGTTGCCCCAGCACTCCCATTCCCCAGCCCTGCCTGTGTACTGCCCCCGTGCCCTCAGACCATCGGCCCCTGACGCTTCCTCTGCCCCCACCATAAACCTGGACCTTCAGCCATCTTCCCATCTTCATGCCTGGACCCTTTGTGTGTGCTTGGAATAAACCTGCCTTGTGGAACCCCAAATGGAGACCCTTCCCTGCTCCTTGCTGGCCTATTCTTGGGCTCACGGCTATCTGGGGGGTGTGTGTGTGTGGGAAGTGGCCTGCAGGGCAACTCCCCTTGTTGGAGGCGCTTCTGGAAGGTTGCAACACCTCACCATCGCCCCTTGCTGCAACATTTGACCTCCTCCTGGAGCAGTGGCATCCACAGCTTGTGTTCTGCTGTGTTGTGGGGCTGTCAGGGATGGGCCAGACAGCAGCACAGGGCAGTGGAGACAGCTCCAACAGCCAAATGCTGGTGCTGAGCACTTTAGGCTCTTCCTGACAAAGGTGGTGACCATCTGCAGCAGCACTGCAGAAGGCTGGTGAAAGGCTTGGGATAGGGCTGGGCACAGGATCTGAGAGCAAAGGAGAGAAATAGAGGTGAGCAGAGACAAATGCACATCTGAACTCAGCTGTTGCTAATCTGACCAGAAAAGCCAGACAAACAAGCCTGCAAAACTATCCCATGTCTTAAACTCTGCCAAAGGATTTCTTACCATTGTTGTCACCCACTTTTATTTAGATTGATCTTTCACTGTGCACTAATGCATTTAAAATAAGAACAAATAATATTTTAAAAGGCTTCTGTATCAGCACAGCATCCAAAAACCAAATCAGAACTTCTGTCCACTTGTTCATGCTGGAACATGGAAACAGATAGAAAGGGTGGAGAATCCTGCCGTACCTGCTCATATCAGTTTCCTATATTGTCACATTTAGTAAAAAAAGTAAAAAGGGAAAAGCATAAGCATTAAGTAAATTGCCTGAATAATAAGCTGTAAAGTCCTGAGCAGGAAGAATAGCACAGAAGCCAAGAGGGACAGTTTAGAACTTCCTCTGTTGTAGGTCCTGGGACTCTAAACTCTAAAATAAGTTACCCCCTGGTCATTCCCATGGGAGCCAGTGATTCTGCATCTGAAAACAGAGTTAATAAAGTGCCTGATGGCTGCAGATCTGTTGGTTTCAATGGAGCAGTGAATTGAAGCCTGCCTATTATTTAATGGAGAAGATGAATATTTCTTACCTTAATGATAAATACCCAAAATGAAAATTTGGTAAAATCAACATGCCTCCCTGCTGGGAGGGAAGAGGAGGGTGTGTTTCTGTGACTAAACTCCCCTCTTGGCCACCTGACATGTGTTTCCATCACCAAAATCATTTGCAGAACTGAGGACTGGCTAGGAAAAGGAGTGAAAACAAGGCTGGAGGTGTAGGCTGGGCTCAACTGGCACATCTGTGATTCACCTTATCTATGATCATAACCAGAATTGCTGGTCAACTTCAAGAGAAACCAAGAACACCTAAATAAAACAGAAAGTGCATTTTGGGCTTATTTAACCATTCATCTTTTAATTTTATCAGACTGTCCAGTAATTTTAATTAGTCAAGACAATAACTTTAAATGGGATAATGGTTTGATTTTTTGATTTGTGGTCAGTGAGGGCAACGAAAACACTTTATTTTTTAGCTAATGCAAAACATGAACTCGGTGCTTGTTTTCCTTCCAGAGTGCTGTACCTACCTTCCATGGAGTCTCAGATACCCGATTTTAATCAATATTAAATCATCCTCACAATCTAAGTATTTGCTTATGTGCTTTAAATTGTTGCTTGCATCAAGAACAGCAGTGATGCCCTTTGTTGCAACAGCCCTTAATCTGCTTTCACTGGGCTCCCCTAGACTCTAATTATGTCATTTAGAGAAGGACATTTCCTGGCAGCAGTTCCTCAGTTCACTGCAACAGCCACTCTTGGAACATGGACAGAACAAGTCTGTAATAGCTTGCACATGTGGCCCACGGCTGCAGGGATGATTGACCTTCGTTTGGGAGTGAGCACGAGTCTGTTTTGTTTAATATTTCCAAATGATGGTACCTTACAACCAGCAGAGGTAACACTGCATGCCAGGCTCCAGTATTTTACCTGGCTAGTGTTATGCTCAGGTATGTCCTTACCTTATGTCAGAAGTTATGACCAGCTCCAGTAAAGAAATGCTCTGTAGCTATGAAAAAAGGCTCGATACGGGATCCTCCAAATGCATGAACTTGTGCAACAGCAAGTAGTTTCTTTGGAGGTCTGAGCTTAGCAATACACTGTGGGTATTCCTGGTATTAATGTAATTAATATGCTCAAATGCATTGACTTTCTGCACCTCAACTTGATTCTTGTAGAGTTGGAGAAAAAGGTGAAGATTTTGGCTTACACAAGAGCTTGGGACCACGCAGTGGCAGAGGGTACACATTTGCACTAGAAAAATGAATCATTTTGGGGTGTGCTTGTTTTAGTTACATTAATTCTCAAGAAAGTTTTTCCCTGCCTGAAAAAATTGACTTAGGAGGACTAAAACGATGGCCACCCATGTAGAGGGTGGGAATAAAACCATTGCTAACCTGAGTCCACTCCATGCATCAGCCATCCATTTACTGACCAAGTGGTCTTGTACTGCTGTGCGAAGTCCAAGGGACCATTTTATATGGTTAATCTTTAATACCATATTTTTTAACACCACATTTATCAGCCTTTTTTCTGGTGTATTTGTATGACAGTATCTTTCTGCTGGAAAATGTGGAGCTTACAAATGCCATAACAAAACAAATTATACACCAAATGTTAAGCTTATTCCTCCTCATTTCTGCAGTTCACCTGAAAAGCCATCATTTATTTTAAAAAGACATGATTTTTCAGTCCTGAAAAATAATGCTAATAGAAGAGACTTTTCTGGTTGCCTACAGAGTACAAACACTGAACATCTTTTCAAGACAGAAAGCTTCCAGGTGCTGCCACAGTCAGTGTCTCAAAAGGTGCCAGGGTAAGCAGTTCCCTGTGCTGATAATGCCCACAGTGTCATCAGTTCCTAAAGTCCAGATATTTCTTATATTAATCCTTCTATTAGGTCTTTTTTTATGACTACAGGTTTCAAGATATAAAAACTGATGAAGAATTACAGGTGATGGATGGTTCCAGTCTAGTCCTTGCTGCAGCTGCAGCTATGGCTGTGCTGGCTGTTTTGGCTAAGGGAAGATGATATAGAACTTCCTGACATAAAACTTTCCCTGTGAGCACAGAAACCAGGGGAAAAAAGAAAAGAAAAGTGTGTGGGGAAAAAAAGGCAGACAAATAATGATAATATAAAAATAAAGGATAACTTTTGGAGATGTGTTGTCCCTTTGGCCTTTGTTTGTCCTTGATGCATCAAATGTGGCCATAAATTATGGATAAAATTGTGTGAGGCCATAGCCTCCACCATCATCTTCCCTGGACTCAGTGCCAAGGTGTTGCTACTCTTCCTGTTATTGTTTATTAAATAAATAACCTTGTTAGTAAGGGTTGTAAAACTGTCATAAAGTGCTTCTAATAAGCAAAACATCAGAGGCAAAGATTTATGTTAAATGTAACAGAGACAATGAGAACTCAAACTGACATCGTTTGTACACTGACAAAAAAAAATTCTCATCTGTTTTGCATTCTCATATGGAACATATTCGCAGGGGAGAGCAAGCGACATATTTTTAGGACAGTATTTCATCTTAGGAAATCAATGTACAGGCTATTAAAACTCCATTTTTTCCATGAATGATAAGTGTAATTACATCTCTCTTGTAATAAAACCTTGTGCTTATTAAATGTAAATATTTAACAATGATTAAAATACATTTGAAGGAAATTTTATAGCTTTATTTTATATGTTCCCATCTGGGTTGCCTTTCCTAAACCACTATACATTTTGGAGAGTTACTAAATTATTATTTTGAGAAGGACTAACACTCTGCATGTCCTTTGCTTCAATTTGAATTTCAGACACTTTCAGAATTTATTGAAGTCTGGTGAATTTGAGATTCAATCAATGCACTATTGTATTTGTAAAGCTGAATTAAGGGGAAAAGTAGCTTCATGAGGTAGGAAATGCCCCACTGGCACATCTTTTGTGCACCCAGTTTTGATGGCCAGCTACAGTTTCCTGACTCCACATGGCTCCAGCTCTCATTGGTTTACGAAGGAAGCAAGTTGGTTCCTTAAAGGGGTTTCTTCAGTTTTAGGTACAACCCTTCTGGGGCAGTTTTAAAAGTAAGAGTCAATAAACAGCCCAGTGTTATGAATTGCAGATGTGGATAAGGAGCATTGTGGGTGCAAGTTGCAGACCCTGGGCACAATTTGGGGCTGTACATGCAGGACTGACCCTTCACAGAACAACCTGATGGGATTACTCCAGAAGGGAATTCATGGATAACCAAGTGTTTGATCCAGAAAATAAACCCTGTCTGCAACCAAAATCTTCCCCCTGGAATGTTCTTTAGAATGCCCAGGGAATTCCCATCTCTCTTTTTAAGAGAGTTAAAGTCAGTTTTCTATAAAACCCTGCAGTTGATTTAAAAATTGCATTGTAGGAATATACTATGGAACAGCTTAAACCCTTCCAGAAGGGACACCCCTCCCTGTTAAATTTTTATAAGTTCTTCATATAATTTGTGCTCAGATGTGCTGATTTCTCCTCTGTTTGCTTTTAAAAGGTTCCACTCCCCCAGCAATCCTTAATTCCTGGTTACTGTTGCTTCTTTAAAGAAAATTGTTTGGATTTCAGTTTCATATCCAAGATCATTCCAAAAGGCTGAAGTTAATTTTTAATTTGATCAGTATTTTCAGACATACAAGCAATCTCACCAAAGTCAGTTACTTACTTGAGAGAGTGCTAACAGGATCAGGCCACTGAGAACTCATTAAAGCTCCTGATCCTGCAAAGAATCAGGAGCTCAAACCACTGCAGAATTTCTCGGACTCACCAGGTGCCCCTTATGGCAAAAATCAGGCTGAAAAATCCACTACTGCTATCACTAAAAAAAAAAAAAAAAAAAACAAAAAAAACAACAAAAAGAAAGAGAAAAAAGCTCAGTATTTTTTTCCAACATGTTAAAAAATATAAATAATTATCCCAGTTTTCTCATTTAGGTGCAAACCAGCTTTTGAAAAATCTGACCGGGGTGTACTATTAAATCTTCTTTAGGTTTTACACCCCCTTCCTTCCAGATTGTTAGACTCAGCAACTCTGAGATGCTGCAATAGACAAAGACTCAATGTGTGTGTGTGGCTTTTCAAACAGTTTTCTCCAAGGAGGAAAATTTGTCTTTAAATAAATCTCCCTCCTCTCCTGAAACTGGTACTTAAACAAAACCCAAACCCAATGAAGCAGGTATTTATTTCTGAAATAACACACAGGACATCCTTGCACAACAGTATAAGTTACACCTGATGAAAAGAAAATTAATTTAAGGTGGTGATTTTCCACAAGATAAACCTTTGGGAAATAAAAGTTTCTCTCAGAGGAAAATAAATAGTAGTAAAACAAAAGGGCTTGGGAGTGTGAACATCTTTAATTGCTTGTTTAATTAAACCTCTCAACTAAATATTAATTTATGAATTTATGATTTTTTTGGTGAAAAAAATACTGGTTAAAGTTAGAACACATTTTTATTGGTTTTAATTACAGACCTATATTTTCCTGCAGAGCAAGCAGCACCTCTTGCATACAGTAACAACAGAAGAACACAGGGGACTTTTGTAGTCTGTAACACAAGACAAATATTTGTATGTTTTGGGCTGGTCCTGCTGTCATTGAAGTCAACGGGGCACAAACCTCGATGGGAGCAAGACCAAGCCCTTCCTGATACAGATGTGCTGGAATAATTCAAGGCAATCAATTTTCTAGCATTTCTGAGCTATTTTTACACCTTAATTAAGCAAAATACAGTGAGTTTGTGTACATAAATATATATATATAGATATACACACGTGTAAATGTGTGCACATGAGCTTTAACTTAAAACCTGCCATATATATCACAATTTCTCAGATTATATCAGGTACTTGTGAAAATTCTGTGTGCTTTGATAATCAGCCCTATCTGTGTGTTTTAACTCCACAGGTAATTTCATTGAAGTCATTGTGTCTGCTTCTCAGGAGGAGTTAAAATAATAGATCATTATTTTGATCTTGGGCACATTTTATTATTTGCAGTCTCCACAATTTTTAACTGCTGAACATGTACACTTAAAATGCAACGTCCATTGACAAATCTAGTTTCCCTTTAGAAAAATAATATTTCTTCTTATTCTTTTTTTTTTTTTGATAAAATAAAGTTTTGTTTTCTATTTTTTGATTCATTATTCCTCTCTGCCCTCTCATAAACCAGACTTCTGGAGGTGTTTTAACTTTTAAGTACAAAATAAAATCATGCATATATTTTGCATGCACATATTGGAAAGAAAAGAACATGAGGCTGTTTTCACAAGCATTAAGAAGGGGAAATCATTGCCTTCACTTCTGTACATTGCTCCCACAAATTCTTGCATTGAAAATTACAATACAATGTTCTGACTTTAATCTCTATGCTTCCCTCTGAAACTGCTTTAATCTGTTTAATGACAAAAATTAAATCTCATCCTGCCAGAGTTACTGTGTACTTTCGGCATAGCTGGTAATTGCACTTTCTTTAATTCTATAGTGGCAGATTTAGCACTGAATATATTACAGAGGATAGCAACTGCCCATAGGAAAAAGAACCTGATCTGAGCCCTCTTAAGATGATGGCTATTTTTTTCTGAACGCTGTATTTTCTGGACATTAAATAAAGACAAAGCTGATCCAAAGTACATCACTGTAACAGTTTTGTGCTGTGTTGATGTGCACCCAAATGAGAGGCTGGGGAGAAGCACACTGTGCTTCAGGGTATAATGGGCTGAAATTCTCCCTCTGTATTTTTGTATTTCATCCCTCACAGGTAAGGGTAAATGTGTCTGATTTAGGTGAAAAATTTGCTGAAGACAAAGCTAACCTATATTCTCTGTTCTGGTTTCTGTGTGGTGGTCAAATTTGTGATCACGAATACAAGATTCAGAACAGAATCAGTATTTTGTTGAATAAATCACTTGCAATCAAAACACTCCCATGTCCACCCTGTTTGTGGTGGGTGACAGCAAAGCTGAGGACACTAAAGAAGATTTATCAACAAATGAGGAAATTCCACAGAGCTATTAACCCCCTCTTTCTAATGAATTATTTCATCACTTCACTCTCTACCAGTTTCTCTTTGCATTTCTCAGCAACTGAGCAGTTTAATCCACACTTTCCTCCAGCAGAGACCTTGATGTTTGGTGTTCCTGCAATGACTTTTTACAAATCAGTTCCCTCTGCAGGAGCCGTAGCCTGCAATATCTGCAGCAAGGCTGGGGAAGGAGCCCAGCTCGAGCTGGGGTCCCTGGGTCTGTCATGTCAGTCCATACCCTTTCTGCTGAGGTTTTTAGCCTCTCACTCAGCAGCTGCCAGTGTGGTGCAGCACTTCAGGGAATGTAACAGGGGAATGCAGTGAGCACTGACATCAAATCAGTCTCTTGACTCAACTGGTTATTTAAAAACAGGGAATGTCTTTAAATGCATGGAGATTTCTCACTTCTCGATGGGAAAACATTAAAAGACCAGTACTTTAATCTTGCTGTATAGCCCCAAATTCAGGGCTTAAAGCTGAAAGCTTGCATTTCCAGCTTCTGCTCTTTTTGCAGACATTCCTGACAGGACATAATATAGCTCACAGCAGTATTAATCCCCTCTAGAGCTGCTTTAATAGTGACACCTCCTCGTACCACCCAGGCTCGGCAAGTCCAAGGCTTGTGGCAGGCGGAGATGAGGCAGCCCTTGCTCCTCAGAGCAAGCAGAGCCCCTAATTGCTCACATTTATTGCCATTAGGAAGTTTGGGAGAGGGCCTAGCCCAAGTCTTTCCTGTGTTTCGCTGCAAGACAAGGCCACCGATTTCAGCAGCTGCAGGATCAGCCCTGAGTTCCTCTGTCAAATCCAAAGCAGCTCCATGCCTGGGAAGGGAGATTCAGGAATCCAGATTTATACTGCTGCAATTAACTACGAAATTTGGCCCTAAAAATCCCCCTGATGTAAACAGCAGGGCTGCAGGTCAGCACCAAGAACACAGCCTGGGATTAATGGCAGCTCACTACTGGAGCAATTATCTCCTGGCAAAGCCAGAAATCTCTCTTGTTAAGAAACTGTGGAGCTCTTGGTACTGTCCCTTACACCTGTAAAAAGCCAGGTAAGGCTACCAAAACAGAGGACTTATTTTTCTAGAATTTCACTGAGAGAGCAACTAAGTGAGCTGTGCGTTCTTAACATTATCTGTAAAATAAATCTTAGCAGCCTCTGAAGAGGAGTCACAGAGCAGAGAGGCTGGACCTGATGTTTATCAAGAGAGCTAACAAGCCTGGCAATAAAACCCTGGGTAATGATGGCTCTGAAGAGTTACATTTGCTTTGGAATTTACTTTTATAAAAGCATGAAATTTTATGTAGGAACAAGATCTATAACCACCTATATAAAAGTAAGGGGTTTTAGTATTCAGAGAATGATGAACTCAATTCTGTACTGCTGCTGCAGGACAAATCTTGCATTAGAGCTGTAGGATCAGAACTCAGTGAATAATACAATATCAGTTCTTTCTGAAGCTTTGTCTTTGGTAAGCATAAAACATTATTTTCTTGAATCGTTTTGTTATATTACCTTTTTTTTTTATGCCAATCTTCCTTTGCAGGACTTATTCTTAGCATTTACTGTTGGAAATTTAAGCTGGTTTGGTTTCTTTGTGCAAATATGATTTCAGAAATTTTCTTCGCATTTTTTTCCCCCCACAGTGTCAGTCCATGGCTGTGTCAGTCAGTAAGGGGACTGAGTGCAGCAGAGATAAGTTTACAAATTACCTTGTTGTAAACTTGGATGTTTTTGTGGAGTTTGCTCAACTTTATAACAAACATCCAGCTTAGTCCTCAGACTCTGCACAGGGAAATGAGGCATTTCTTCAAATACCTCTCCCCTCCTCTCACTCTGCTTTGTGCCATAGTTTAAGAAAAGCTCAGATTTTACCACCGTATCCAG
Organism: Lanius collurio; assembly: GCA_020086605.1. Taxonomy (NCBI): domain Eukaryota; kingdom Metazoa; phylum Chordata; class Aves; order Passeriformes; family Laniidae; genus Lanius; species Lanius collurio. Next base: position 1,835,290 of record JACBWW010000030.1, on the reverse strand, counting down.
GCAAAACTCCCCTTAGCAGAGATACAGGATTTACCCGAGTAAACCTGGAAATATTGAGGATAACAGGCTTTTTTTTTCAAATCCATAACGAAAAGTGCAGTTACTAATGCAGGGTAAAACTCCAAATTAACTTAAATCAGGGCAGGATTCAGAGGGAATAGGGGAATTCCTGATCTCCTCAGGCAAAGCCCGGCTTTCCTGAAAATTCCACTTAAAGGAACTAACTGGATGAATGTTAATTTTTCGAAATTTCCCCTCTCCGCTGGTCCTTGCTGCGGTGGCGGAGCGGGACCCGCCTTTCCCGGACTCGCCGCCCGCACCTTTCGCGGTGCGTCCTGGCCGCTCTGCCGCCTGCCGGCCGCTGCCCCGGGAGCTGCGCGGCTGGGGCCGCTCTTCCACCCGCGCAGCCTCGAAAACCCCCTTTTACAATTCTCTTTTCCCTTCCCTTGTCCCCCCCTCCCCGTGTTTTTTTTCCCAAGTGTCGGAAGCCGATGGGATGCTTCCTGCAAGCCCATCCTTCCTTGTGAAGAAGGAACTGCACATATGCCTCCCGTGCTATTTAAATCAACATAGACTATACCAGCACGTTTATGTCATACATACCATTGCAATATTCTTGTTACTATAGGAGCAAAATACATGTAAATATTTAGGTGGATTCATTCCAAGTGCAAGGGGCAGCTCTGGAAACACACGCTGTCCTGAGCCAGGACATGCTTTAGCACACATGGAAGCCCTGGGTAGGTGAGCTTCCCCCCAGATTTCACACAATCCATGCAAATGCCAGGCTGTGCAGTGCTCAGTGCACACCAAAGTGTCGGTGGGACTGATGTCTGACTGCTTAGGGGATTGATCCCACCAAAGCCCCGTAATAAATATTTCCAGGATCAGCCTGGAATGATTTGGGAGAAAGTTTCCCTGGTTTCTTTTGTTTCTTTTCTGTCTCCAAATGATAGATGACATGTAAAAATCAGTTCCTGAAGATCCCATGCATTACAGACAGACAACAACCATAAAATTGTCCCTTCCCTACAGAGCTTTGCTTTTTCTGCGAGGCCTAATTTTGTGTTTATGATGGTTGGGGAGAAATTGTAGGAGGGCTGAAGGAGCCTTTCCTTTAACATTACTGTGTAAAAAAATAAGATTTTGGAGTGCGGCTTAGCTGATAAACTATTATAAGACAGAAAAGGACATTTTAGGTCAGGAAAACTGCAATAAAATAAAAATCTGAAAGCTGTATCAGTTATAAAAAAAATCTAGGTTTATGAAAGAGGGCTGGATTCATCTCCCAGCTCCAATGGGTATCAACACTAGAAAGTATGCTAGGCGATGGCAAACATAATTTAAATGTCTCTTTGTTCCTTGTCTTTATATTTAAATGGAAGATAAATTGGTTTAAGTAATTTAGAGCACAGGGTTTCTGGTCTGACTTGAGTGTGGTCAGTTGTCTCTGTGCCGTAGTTTATGCATTGTTCTGGAGAAAAGTAACAAATATTGGCTACCCACCAATAATTGTTTGAGAAAAGCAGATATATTCTGAGATTTTGGCTATGCTGCTAGTCCTTATATAAGCAAAACGGGTTGTTTCTCAAACACTGCACTCATCTGAACCAAGCCTACAGATGGTATTTGTACTAATCCAGCAAATTCTGCCCTCCACAACATCTGCACAAAGGCCACGGCCAAGTTTGCAGCCAGACAGTGCAAATTTTCCCACTTGAGAAGTGTGTGGACGAGGGAGGTTTTGGTCAGTGGAGATGTACACCAGTATGGGTTGAGATCCTAATGTTCCTCCCCCCCGCCAAAGTTTCCCGTTAGGGAACAGAAAGGAAACCTTATAAACCCTCCAACAGCACATACCATCGCTCTGCCCTCAGCTCCAAAACCCTCTGCAAATCCTTCCAGCCTTCCTGACTAAGTCATGCCATGCATTTTCCCACCTATGGTCGCCCCTTCTTCATGGGAAGGAAATTCCCACATGGGATGAGTGTCTTCCGGCACTGACAGCAGTCATTGCCACCGTAGCTGATGCACTGGCAAAACCCAAAACTGCCCAGAGCCAGCTTCAGAGAGAAGCCCAACAATGGTGCACTGTATTTAACACTGTGTGCTGTGGGAAATGGAGAGAAGACAAACGGACTTTATTTTACATCATAAAGAATGTTACACCCTTTGGTAATACGTAACTAATAACTTAAACCCATTAAAAACTCTGATCTCTACTCTACCGCTCATGAATGGAGCCAAAGCTGTAAAAATTCATGAAGGAATCAGTAGCAGGCTGGCTGGGGTTACAAAATCTACAAAAACTGCTAAAAGTCACAGTTTTCTCCATGAAAGGCATGGCCATAACAAATATCCCACACAGCTCGCTTTCTAATCCATTCCCAGGGAGCTGCATTGTGTGAGGCTGAGTGGATCTTAACATCCAGCAAGGTCGGAGGCAGAGAGGGGCAGAGAGGAGGCTGCAGGGGACCACACGGATGTGTGGTCCCACTGGGTGTGGGCTGCCAGGGCAGGAGGGAGCCCCAAAATATCCCCAACACTCTAAAGCTGGGTTTGCCCCATGCTGGGTGTCACAGGGCTGGTAGCTGACTGATCACACTGAGAAACAAAAGCTGTACCTGGAAGAAAAGGGCTCCTTTTCATTTCCGTTCCCCATGTCAGGCAAAAAATTAATGACTAAATGCACCTTTCTCTGATGTTGTCCATCATGCAAATACTGGTGGGCAGGAGTCAATATGAACTTTAAACACACCTGACACAGGTGGCTCTTGCCTTTCAATGTTAAATGGCCACTGGCCAACAATTCATGGCACAGCATAAAGGAATCCTTGTGGCAAGCAGCTTTCCCTCTGTATATATTTGTTATTCCAGAATGAAGCTATTCATTGGGACTGAGATGAAACTGCCCAGGTGAATAACATCCTGAAACCTAGTGCTCCTGCAGGAGTGCACCCAAAATCAACTGCATGATGAATGGGTGTGTGAGCCTGAATGTCAGGGAGAAGGCACAGGAATTGGAGATGGTGGTGGGCAGGATACAGCTGGCAGAAGATGTGCAGTTGTCCAGGACTCTGCTACTCCAGCATCCCTGTCGTCATGTCTCTCCCAGGCACTGGTCATGCCAAATCACTGCACTGGGGATTTTTATACAGCAAATGAATCTTTTCCTTGTCCTCTGGGTCACATCCTTCTGCCAACAGACCAACACTGACACAGCATGGATGGAACAAAAGATCAGTGAATGGTATTATGTTTTCTCATTTTAGTAGTCAGACTGTGGATTTCTCCAAAAACAGTGATATGAAATAAAATTCAGGCTGCTCTCAGAAGTATTCAATGGCACTGCTTTTTTCCTACCAAGCAGTTGCAGCGTATCTCCCAGAAAACAGAAATAGCCCCCACATTGGTTGTACTTCATCATTCTGCACTTTCAGTGCAAGCCTGTGCATAAATTCTTTTGTCTTTTGGATGAAGCATACTCTATTCTAATATCATTTAATCAAAATAAAAAATACATTGCACTGTATCCAAAAAAGATATACAGACTAAATATTTTGGTGTGTAGTCACCAAAATAACTGTAAAGAGGATTTTGTAAGCAGTTTGGGAAGTTTTCTTTTGGCTTATGCATACAGAAATCTTTCCGTACTATCAGAGTTGGGATTAATTTATCACCAAGCCCAGGAACTGTTCCCAATTGGAATTAGCCACACTAATGTCTGGAGCTGACAAGCACAGCTGCAGCAAGCTCGCTCATGTTTATTATTGTAGTTTTTCTTGTCTTTTAACAGTTTGTACACTAATGGAAGTGCAGGAGCTGAATCTGCTCATCTCTGCTCTACCATTGCAATGAGTTTCTTAAGACAGTAAAGCACCTTAAGGGCTGGTTTTAAGCTCCTGATGGGATCAGTAGTAGGTACAGAAAATAGCTGGATGCTCCTAAGTCTTTTCTGACTGTTTTTTTAGAAAACCTCTGAAAGTTGAGTACAGAAGATTGCATTTAATCTCGTCTTTCTGTGTTGCTTGATTTCTGTTTTAGAGATTGTTCTGGAAAACAGTACTCTGTAGCAAAGGACTGGAGGTATAAGTCTTTGCTGAAGGGGCAACAGAAAAAAGGAAAAAGGAGCAAGAAAAAATGAATTTAGCTGCTATCCAGAGGGTTCAAATATGGTGATAGCAGATATAGGGTATCAAGCAAGGCAGTTGGCAGAGATGGGTTATTTTGGCACTAAACATTTTCTTTTCCTTGATGGTCATGCAGGATACAAGTCATTCTGCCTCGGAAAAGAAAATGTACTGACAGCATGAAAATCTAATTTATTCAAAAAGAAATTGTTATAGATCAAACTGACAGGTTATCATCTGCCATATGTTAAAACTTCCATGCAATGTGCATGGTATAATCATTCCAGGGATCATTCCACGGCTCTACCTTGGCTTTGGGCAAGTCTCTGCACTGGGACTGTGGCCATGTTCATTCTTTAGAACTGTGCTGTGGTTTTGGGCCTGTGACCCTTTTTTTTTACCCCATGGAAGCATAGGAGGAGAGTAAGAAATCAGGTCTGACATCTCTCTCACCTGCCATGAGAGCTGGGTGAGAGCCAGGAGAGGCATCTGGCCCAGGACGTGGAAGCAATTCCAGATCCCGTATTTTAGGCGTCATAATAGGACAGTGATGTATTTCCATCCTCGGGTTCATTTTGAGCATCATGTGTATGCTAATTCAGCTGGAATGTGTCCAGATTATCTGTTCATTTATACAAGAAAACAGCCAGAGGCAGAGTAGCTGAGGAACAGGCAGTGCTGGTGACTGCCAGATGACACAGATCTTGTGAGATCCTCACCTGGCTAAGAGCCTTGTCCTGCCCGGTTGGAGCAGGCACCTCTGCCAGACACATCTGCAGGACCTGCCTGCTCCCCACTCTCCCTCATGGCCCTGTCCTCTGCAGGTTTTGGGGAGCAGAACTGGTGGGGAGGGATGGAGAAGAAAAAGGGAATGAATTGAAGAGGGACAGGAGAGGAGGGTGAGGAATGGGGACTTCTCCTGGCACTTGCATCGTCCGGATGCTCATCATAACGCCAGGGGTATTTATCCTCCCCTCCCTTTCTGGGCTTCTGATGGAGGAAAGACCTGTGCTGGCAGTCTGGGTTTGAATCGCTGCTGCTCCCCCAGGTGGGAAAAGCCAGAATTAACTCGGGAGCATCAGGCAGAGGTAAGGAAGGCACTTGCTCAGCAGGCAAGAATTGAGAAAACACTTCCTCATTAGGTCCTTCTGAAAAATTCATGTTAGAGGCTGCATCTGTGCATGTGTGTGTGTGTGTGTGTGTGTGTCTGTGTAAACTGCTCATTCAGACTGATGCTAAATTTGCTCACCATTTTCCACTATGTATAACTATAGGTTCCCTTCCACGCCCCAGGTTTAGGATACTCCACGGATATTGTTAATAATCTTATGGAGCCATTTACCTGCAGCTCAGCATCATCCAGCTCAGCAAAGCTTGAAGGTTGTTTCTTTGTATTTACATTAAAGCTCAAAGGTTGTTTATTTGCATTTACAGCAATGGAAGAAGAAATGGGGGAAGGTATTGGTTCAGACAGGCAATGAGCTAGGAGGAGAGGTTTTAAAATTTCTTTCATTTGGTATTTTTGCAGGAAAGCTGTGAGGGAAGGGGCATGAAGTACTCTGGCTGAGCAAGCAGAAGGCAAATGACTAAATGACACTGCTCATTATGGACTTGGGGAAGGGAATGAATTGCCTTGTCACTTTTGCATTTTCCCTCCCACCTGTCGCTGTTGCACTGCAGCTCTGACAGGTCCCACAGGGGTATCAGTACAGTCACGGGGACACAGACACGAGGGTTCCCAGTCCCAGGTGGCTGCAGGACTCATGCAGCTGCCCTGGGCTCAGACAGGTGAATGTGCTGTGCCCATGGGGGCCTCAGGCTCTGCTGCTTTGTCTTTTCTTGCTTGTCAGTGCCAAAAACAAAGATCAAGCAGAAGAGCAAATGAGCTGGGGGGTTTGGGATCCTGCATTCCTGCTGACAAGCATCACTAAGCCTTGGAGTGAACTTGAGCAGCATCTCCTGTGCTTTACTAGTAACACCTAGTAAAGGAAACACCTTGGGCTGCTTTTTCCTCTGTGTCTGAGGGAGGCCAGCTGTTGGGATGGCATCCTGTGCTGAGACAGGAGCTTGGGCTACATGGGGAATGGGAGACTTGGGTGCCTACATGTTACACCCCTTTGGGAGATGATATCATGCCACTCAGAGCAAAGCCCTGGTGGTATTTTGCTGCACAGATTGCATGGGAAGGCTCTGTCCCTTCCCTTTGCCTCCCCTGCTGTGCTGCTTTCCTGGAGTTATTTTCATTTTAGCTGTATGCCAAATTTAAGTCTTCAAGGATTTTTCTGCACTGACCTTTAAATCCCTTCAGTGGTCAATATGATGCATCACCATTCAGTATAATATCCTTCTGTCTGGTTTGCTGGCCCCAGACTTATTATTTTGTTTCTGTACATTAAACTGCATTTTCCATTCACTGGCCCTTGCAACCAGTGGATTGAAATCCCCTGTTCCTCGTTATTTGTTCCCTCTCCAATTTTGTGCCCTACACAAACTTTGATAGTTGTGGACGTATTTTCATTCAAGTAATTTGCAAGTATTATAAATGAGGCAAGTCCCTTGGTGTTCTCATTTGTTGAGCCTTTACAATACAGGATTACCTTTTCAAAGGAGGATGTAGAGGTTTAGCAGCAGGACTAGTGGATATTAATAGACACCTCTTGCTGCAGATCCTCTGAAAGACACTGCTGCTGTCACTGAGGCTTTCTTACCTTTGCACAGATGGAGGCTGCAAGTCAGGCTTTGCTAAAATTGCTCTGGAATGTAAGGTCTGTGAAAAATGGAGAAATGAAAAGGGGAAGGCAGTGAAGCTTCAGGAACAGCAGCTGAATAAGGAGTGGAAGTTATTATGGGAAAACAGGAATTTGGAGTACCTGAAGTAATGCTCTGAGGAGCAGAGGGAACTTGAATATCAAATCTGGCCAAGGAAAGGAAACATTTTTCCTCTACGGATAGGTTTATGTGACCCTGGTATGTACATCACCCTTGCTTTTAGCTCCACTACCTGCCTATTGTCTCCTGGCAAGTATTTCCTCATGCTGTAGTTGAAAAAAAAACCCAACCAGAATTGTAAACCCCAAAGCTGCAAAACCAACTGGAGTACTGAGCCTGGTGTCCTGACCCCAGCCCAGTGCTACCATGGAGCCAGCACAGCTCAGCCCACCAGCTCAACCACCAGCCTAAAGTCACAGAACAAACCAGGTTCAAGCCCAGATTCCGTGTGGACATTTACATCCCCCTCAGAACCACAAAAGGAAACAAAAATGTCTCCCCATCAGCTGTGCAGGTTTTATTAAGTACATGTTTTGGTTTGAAGCCAAAGTGTGCTTGGCTATTTTATCAGTGTTTATTCCTGTCTTTCACAGCCTTTATCAGTTATCTCCATCAGACCTGTGAGCACTTCGAAGGCTGAGTCACACAAATAAGGCTTTTATCTGCAGTCAAATCTATAATCAGGCAACAAAACCCCCTCACCTCGCTTCTATTTAGAGTCCCAACTCAGGCTCTTACAGAAAAAGGGACTTCACAAAGGAATTTCAGTAATTATCCTCTCCCCTTCATCCCCCAGATGTTGATGCATGATACAGGTACCTGTGGGTACTTGAAAAGAGCACTCAGAGATGCTGTCTCTTTAATGGAAAACTTTTAGGAAAGTGAACTTTAACTTTTAAACTTCCCTATGAAAAACAGATCCATGTTAAGTTTGATACCATTTGCCTCAGGATGATCTCAGCTCTTAAAATATGATGGTTTTAGTTGGATTAAGAGCCTATATTGTTGCTGAGGAGAAAGAAGGGTGCCTCTTTAATTGCAGCCCAAATCTACCTAACAATTGCCACATGTTGAGCAAGATTTAAGAGTTATTAAATATGAAAGCCACTATTGCTCCTCTACTACGAGCAGCCTTTGTTTTTTAAACCTGGAAAGCACTAAGCAAAAGGAGCAGAAAAATGTAAAAAACAAACCAAAAAAAATAACTGTGCTGAAAACCTGAAATCTGAAGGGGTTTGCCTTCTGTGGAGGTTGGGGTTAGTGCAGTGCATTTCCCTCTGCTGCAGCAATTCCTGCATTGAGTGAAACAAACTGCTGGTGGGTCTGGTGATCTTATTATTTCTAGATAAACTCAGCACAAGTTCCCAATAGTCGTTGTTTTGTTGCTAACTGTTATTGGAGGTTATTTACAAGCAATGAGTTGATAACTTGATCAGACCTGTGCTAAGCAAAGTCTCCTCTGACTCTGGTGTTGGGTGTAGCAGCTGGGGCTGGTGATCTGCTGTGCTTGTCCCTGCTCCAGGCAGAAGGGCTCTTGTGCAGCTCTACAGCCTGGCACAGGCCAGCAAAGCCACCCAGGACCCCCCCTCCCCCATGAAACCTTCCTTAAACCTCTCCTGCTCTTTGGACTCTCAGTGGAAAGAGTAGCCTGGAGAAGGAAGTTACTACTGCTGTAGATGTTTGGCTTTCCTTTGTAACTGGGCAGCTGAGCAGATCTGAAACATCTGAAGCCCAGCTCAGTGCTGGTTGCTGTCTATTCTGTGGAGGATGCTGAGGACTGCCTGAACTCACTTGTTCTCCTTAGGACCAGGAGTCCCTGATGCCCTGGAGCATGGCAGCAGCTGGGCACAAGGAACCAGGGTGCTTCTTGCACTAGGACAATGTTTGCCATATTGCTGTCATATTCACGTTGTTTCGTTTATGTCCGGGCTGCCCCTTTGTCTCCCCTGAGCAAACCCTCTGTTTGCAGCAAAGACCTGGCAGGCAAGTTAGATTAGGCCACTGTTGATGCCATTACTTTGGGCAGCTTGGTTTGCAAAGCTGAGCCCAGTCCTAAATGCTGGTACCAACCCTAGGGTAGGCAGAAGCCGGCAGGCAGGCCCTGCACCCCTCGACCTGCTGGGAAGGAGCTCTAAGAGGCAGGATGCTCAGGTTCCTCACTGGGCCTAAGAGCTTCTGCAGGAATGTGCCTGTTTTACTAGGGAGCTCTCTTCTCACTTTGCATCTGTCTGTGCTGCAAGTTCCTCTTTGCTGTTTAGGACACCGACCTTCAGGATAGCTGGGCTGGCTGGATGCCAGAGCCCTGACACTAAGTCTGGAAGGATCTTCCAAGTGGAACACTCTCTTCTTCCCCAGTTGTGCACAGAACCGCCCAGGTTCTTCAAGTAATTTCTACCCATTGCTCAGCAAGGTGAATTTTCCACTGAATCTGCCATATTCTTTTATCTTTTCATGTTAGGGATAAACCCCCCACCATGGGACAGACGCACTGCTGGGCTGTGGTGCTTCTCTGGGAATAACCTGCACGACTTGAGCTATCAAATTCAGTCCAAAGCAACAATCCTGCACGACTACTCAGCTAACTGAGACCACAGGATACAGCTGTGCTGGAGGATAGAGCAGCCCTAAAACAGGTCAAGGCAATAAAGGGGTGTTTTTACAAATCGTCTAGTATAAGTTGTAGAAGGTTAATGTTGGGTCAGAAGGAGAGTTACAGCTACTGTCTCTTAAAAAAAAAGAGAGAAAGCTAAACTACGATTTTCAGAGGTCAGTTATTAAATTTCATTTTGGATGTTAGCCCTCTACTCCCTTTCCACCGTGCTTGATAATATTTCAGAGAGATCTCCAGCCTCCAGCAGCAGGATTTTAAAGTTATGGTAATATAGCTTTCATACAATCCATTATTCATTTTTCTATGTCTCCATTTAGCAGTCCTGGCAGCTAAGTAGGATGGTAGAGTTTAGGGCAGGGACCACTGCATATCTTTGCAGTCTGGCAGGAGAACTCTGCTAAGTCTCTCAGGTTACAGGGAAAGCAATTTTCATTTTCCCTCCTGCTCAGTAAAGTAAACCCCAGCTCCTAATTTTCAGCCAAGGAATCACAATGGTTGGATTTTTCGTGTCTGTTCTTAGACACACCCCTATAAATCTGGAGATGTTTACAGAGCTGGGAGCCCAGTTCCCTCATTGGCAAGGTGTGAGGAAGGACAAAGCAGTTGCCTTTATACCACATTTTTAAGCATCCTTTTTTACAGGGCTAACAGAAGTAATTTATTCTTCCTAAGCACCTTGGACTGGCTCAGCATTGCCCCCTGAGATACCTGCTGGGGAGCACTCCTGCAGTGCATTATCCAACCTGTTTCCCAACTGTCCTTGAAAACCTTTTCCACAGCCAAAAATCCCCCCAACAAACTACAGTTTGTGCTGATGAGGCAAAATTAAACCCCTTTACTTTTACATGAGGGGGAAGTGTTCTTTAGAGTATGGCACTGTAGTCAGGTTTTGCCATGTGTCCCTGGATTGCAGTTTGCCACACATTATCATGATTATGATCATGATCACGATATTTTTGAAATTTCTTTGAGCAACAGGAACAACTTCTAGAACAAACCCAAACCTTTGTCCTCTTATCCATCCCCACAGCAGAGCTAAAAAGCTGGGAGAGATATTTCGTGACTAATTGTCACGGGAAAGGGAATAATTGGGGCATTTGGGGAATAAACCAGCTTTCCTGAACTTTCACTCTTTGGCTCTACCCTTTCCCCCAACAATAAAACAGATCTCCAGTTATTGTGCTAACAACTGAATTGACATAAAATTGGCATTGTTCTTCTTCTTTTTCTTCTTTTTCATTTCATTTTTTAACTTTCTAACTTTCCTTTATTATAAAATTCCAACTTCCAAATGACCCTTGAATAATTGGTTTTGTTGCAAGGGTTATTTGAGGTCTAAATGAGACCAATGACATCTGTTTAATTTTAGATGCTTGGAAAAAAATCTAAAATTAATGAAATCCAAATGTATGACAAACTAATAGAACAATTTTATTTATTAAAAAGATGGTTAAAAATAATTCTAAACATTTCAAGGAAACAAAATAGGTGAATAGGACTTGTCATTGTTTAAATTGTACTTATTATATTACATTTCAGTGAAATGCCCTCTTGACCTTCCACAGTTTGCTCTATTTCCTCATCAGTCTCCTTCCAGCTAATTTGCTTTGACATAAACAAAAAGAAAAAGACTCAAGAATCAAATGCAGTCATCCACTATTTGGGGTCTCAGTGCTGATTATAGCCAGATACAAATAAGAATGGATGGAACTTGCTAAAAGCAGGACCATGTTATTAATTCTTCATGAATATTTGGATGGTCATGGGAAATGTATGAAGCGACACAAATCTCAGATGTGTCACCAAATGTGGCTGGAGTGCTCATTCCTTTTCAAAATGTAGTTTGAAATGTTGTTGAAATGCGTGATTTGCTGTTTTCCTCTTTTAGCAGGTTTTAGTCCACCTCTTTGGGCTGCAGAAATGTTAGGTGGCTTAAGTGAGCAATCACAAATCACAAGTGAGGAAAGGTGATTTATCCTTTTCATGCACTTGATTTGCTACATGTGCTCTTTTGAGAGAAGTGCTTAGCCAGAGGAATTACACAGACATAATGGATCATCCAGGAGAGAATTGCTGCAAATGTTTGAAATATTCTTAGCAGAACTGGCGCTAGGATTCTATTTAACTATCACCTCTTGTGTGGTGTAAAGCCCTCCAAAACACACAAATTACAGTTTGCAGGAATATGTATACACACATAAAATCTATGTATTTTTATAGGAAATAAAATGAGGTTTTACAGTACTTTGGTGCACCATGGCATTGTAAAGCATGTGATAAGTAGCAAATTGGGCAGCACGAATTGGGCTGCAGGTAAGCATGACACTGTCAATGATATAGGTGATAATTCCCACACAGCTCCACCTTTCAAAAGGAAATAAAACCCAATACTGTGGAGCGAGTCCCCCTTAGCCTTACAGCACATCTCAGAAATATTTAAAATGGACTGTTTAGGAAAGACTTTTCTACATAGAAACAGAACGCACCCAGAGTAGAGTGTTTCTGTTTCATTTACAGCCTCACCAGAAATGACAGTGACCCTGACCCAGGCGTGGCACCTGGGCAGTACAGGGCTGAGTACCTGAATGCAGGGAATTTTTAAAGTTGCTTTCTCTTTCTAGGACACCAGCTGGATGCCTAGGTTACTTCTGAAGTTGAATGTCAGCTCTCCTTTTGGAATACAGAAGTGTGAAAAACAAAAACTAGGATTAGGATTCTGGAAACTTCTTAAAAATTATGGGGCACAGAATGGCTCAAAGAGGGGATCAGTCTAGGTAGCCCGTTTTATTTCCACCAACCTTATTCCTGAGAAAAGAAAACCAGAACTATTAATAAACTTGGAGACCCATTTGTGCTGATAACGAACCTTGCATGGAGGTAATTTAGTTCATGGATCTTGCTGTTATTCTGGTGGATTAGGTTCATATCCTTCCTGTTTAGGAGAAGCCAATGAAGAGTCAATATTATACATGTCTTCTAACATATCTCCAGTTATCATATTTGAGGCTTTTCATTTTGGAAAACTTGTTCTGGTTGGTCTTTACAATATCTTTTTGCACTGACTTTTCTTGACTCCTATGCCAGACAAAGGCATTAATGTGAGAGGTCTGTTTTTGACTCTGGCAATTTACCACTGTTGTTAAAGGCAGGCTTTTTTTTGAGGTAAAGATTACCCTCAAATGGTACTGAGTTCCTGTCACTCAGAAGTCAAAAGCAGTCTAACCTGTTTCCAAATTCTCCGAATTCTGTTGTCAGATAGTTTGGTACTTTCTTAAGTAGCTGTGGATGTTTGAAAAGATGACCCCACCTTGCATAGAAACTGCTGGCAATTTTTCATGACATTCCAAGATTTCTGAAGAGTTGGGCAGAATCCACTCTGGTGCCTGTGAAATCTCTCAAGTTCTTGGGAATCACTGATTTACTGCTAACACTAAATTAGGGTAAAGCTGACAAATACAAAAAAGATTGGTGGAATCAGAGCAAGCAACATCATTCTGGAAGCTGGATGTATTTGCTATACTTATATCTGATAACAACATAAAACTGTTTAAGCACGGTTTATTGGACATTTCTCTGTAGTACAGGTGCTGAGCTCCAGATAACTGCATTACGAGGCTCAGTGCTTAACATTATCATTCAGTCATTTTTAGCTCAGTTGACAGAAGGATCACTGGTGTAGCTGTAATTGGAGTTTACAATGTTTGCAAGTATTAGGTGCCTTGTAGCTTAATGCCATAACTATAGGGACAATAAATTACATGGTCATTAGAGGGCTTTAGCTATTCATATAGTATTAAGCATAAGAAGGACAGTAACATTTCTCTAATAACACATAAAATGTATATTCCAATTAAAACCATAATAGGATTGACTTGGCATTATGTTACAGCCTCTCATGAATTTCACTGCTTAGAAATTATTACCGTTAAAATCATGGTTTCGAAGACTTGTGCACAGGGATAATAAATTCTCCCAAGCAGGTTTAGAGAGAAGTATTAAGGCTTCATGGAGAAAGACTGTGCCTTAAAGCTGGGGAAATGCAGCCACTGAGCAAAGGTTTGAGGGGTTGGATTTCTTGCTTTCCTTTTTGTTCTCCACGTTTGGCTGGCTCCCCAAACAAAGTGTGGCTTAATTAAAAGCAATTGATCAAATAAAAAGTAGTCAGAAATTATATTTAGAGGCTTTTATCTTCCTCTAGAAGGAGTTCTGCCCCTCTGTGTTACTGTGCATTTTGCTGTGTTTTTGGGAGACTTATTTGAAGGGATGTTGAAACCATCTCATTTTTAAATCCCAATCTGTTTTCTGTCCTTGATATGTGCAGATTTTCTTTTGCCAAAAGGCAGCCCAAAAGAGGGTAGTGAGAGATGGACTTTGTCTAAAGAACAATTTAATGCAATACATTCTCCAGTGTTCAGTACAGTTCTTAACGCTCTTCCCTCCCCACTGATGTCCCCAAGGACAGCACGCAGCTGCTCTGTGTGTGCACTCAGAGCTTGCTATATTCATTATCCCGAGGGTACGTTTCATTTATGTTTGAAGGTGTTGAGTCCCATGAAACTCAAGCCACTGCCTCACCACAAAGAAACAAGTATGGGCTTATATGACCTTCCAGAAGAAGGCTGTGGTCAGAATGGGACCCCCTTTCTTTATCTGAGATTAGGCGTCCTTGTTTGTTCACCAGTCACTTCATCCTTGTAAAGCTGTGAACGATACGGAGCTGTTTGGAAGACAAACTGAACTGTGCTTCCTTGGTCAGTTCTTCACCCCTCTCCCCCTGCCCATCCTGCAATAACATCCTTAAGTCTCAGTGATTAAAATGGTTATAAATAGGCCTTGGGAGATTACAGGTTTGCATCACAGTTACACAAAGATTATTTGAAGTGTAGTTAACATGGACTAGGAGTTATCTCCCAAAGCTGTTTCACAACAATCAGAACTACTAAAGACCTCATTCCAGATTGTTAGGAGATTAGAAAGGAAAGTTAAATGGGTCCATAGTGGGGGAAATTAAACACCTTTTAGAAAACAAGAATTTTTCTCTAAACAGATGTGTGGACAGATGCAGGAATGGTAAAGAGATAAACTATTTTTCCTCAGGAATCTTCAGCACCGGACAGAAAACAACAACAAATGAGCAAGGCTGAAGCTACTTTCAAGATGAAGAGTATCAGACCCTGTATTGGATTGGCAACTAGTCCTTTCCCTGGAGTTGTAGCAGATGACAAATCTAGACGATGAAAAGGATGAAGTTGTGTCAGCAAGAGAGTCACTCAGCAGTTCCTTTCCTAGTGGCACGGTATTCCCATCTTTTTTTCTCCAGGGTGTGTTCTGTTTCTCAAAATAAACCATTTGGTGGGTTTGTTGCACCTTTCCCCCAACCACAATCTCCTGTGGGAACCTCCTCCAGCAAAACCACCCCGGGATTCCACCTCAGTGTCTGCTTTGTTTAGCCTGCACTGTGCAGCATTCTGCTTGTAAGATCTTGTGTAAAGGGAGGAAGAGGGATTTGCTCTCTCGTAATCCCTGAATTCATATCCCACTCATATCCCAGCAGCGCTGGCTTTGAGGACCAACTTGCTGATGTATCTCCTTCATTTGAGAATGGAGACACACAGGGCAGCTGTGCCTCAAAACTTGGCAAGCAACCGCCTGGGCTGTAAAAAATATCCTTCTTGCATTGGTGAGGACTTGGATCACAGAATCACAGAATACCCTGAGCTGGGAGGGACCCACATGGATTATCGAGTCCAGCTCCTGGCCCTGCACAGGACAACTCCCCAAATCCCACCATGAGGCTTATGATTGTTGTCCAAACACTCCTTGAGCTCTGGCAAGTTCGGAGCTGTGACCACTGCCATGGAGTCCCTGTTCAGTGCTCAACCACCCTCCCGGGGAAGAACCCAACCTAAACCTCCTCTGACACCACTTCATGAGCAATGTAGACTGGATAAGACCAATCAGCTTTGAGTTCCATCCCTCTGACACACACCTCCCCAACCGACCACACCTTGTACTTTGGGAGTTGAAGTGCAATCTGCCTGCTCTTCTGTACAAACCCTTCTGGTATATAACAAAAATAAACAAAGAACAGTCTCCAGTGCACAGGCCAGAGATCTTATATTTGCTGGAGGAAACCTACACAAGCATCTTCCAATGGAAACAGTGTGATGTCTTCTTGCATGTCCAGAAATTTTTCATTCTGTCATAACAGTGTAGTCTCTCCACTCTTCTTCATAAGCCCTTCATCCCTCTTTGCTAATGGTTTACAATATAGAACAATTTAACTGTATATATTGATGTAAATCATGTCACCTTCTCCATGAATTATATAAAATAATTCATACTGAAGAACTCATGGAAGGGTTTTTAAGGCTACAATTCATCTTCAGTTTTCCATTACCCTGGGCAAGAATAGAAGCCAGATACAAATTTGGGTCTTTCCTTCAGAAAGCAAAAAATGCAGTTATTTAATACCTGAAACTAATAGTTTCTCCATGTTCATAATTTGGACTGTACTAGCTCTGAAGAAGGTGCTTTAGCCAAAACTCCCTCCACTGACATCAGTGGAACTATGGACAGCAGACAGCATAATTTATATTGTTTCTGAAGTCCCAGCTTGTCAGTAATACTAGAATAATTGCAGATAAACACAGATTCTTTCCAATTTTTTAACTTCCTACCCACTAGATTTTCATATCAAATCTAATCTATCAGTGCCTGTACACTTGAAAATTACTGTTGGATAATTTGATAGGAACTTCCCCTTGTCCCATCCATCTCTGGGGTGTAGAGGCTGTGTTACCTTGGGAGTGGGGAGTCCTGCCCTATGTCCACTCTGCTCACTGGATGCACAGGGTTTGGACTGGTACCATGGATTGGCAACCAATTCTCTCAAGTGGCCACCACAGCTACAACTAGGAACAACCCTGCAGATTCCCCAGGTTGGGGAGAAATAATTTTGTAATCTTTACATTCCTGCAGCTATTTGGAAAGCTTCCAGACTTTTTTTTAAAGGAGTCATATTTTACTCAACTTGTATTTTCCCATCTCTGGTTGCCAGCACTAGTCCACAGGGTGGCTGATTTGTACGTAAGATGTGATATTGAAATACAGGCACTTAAACAAGAATTGGGGATTTAAATTGGGTCCAATTTAGGTATATGAAATAAGACTTTCATGCATTTTTTTCTCAACCTCATCACTCAAAAGTGAGATTCAGATATCCATTTAGGTGGCCACATCTGAGAAACTGGCATTCAAACATATACAAGCTCATTAAGTATGCAATTATGGTCACCTAATTGTGGTATTGCACACAGGGGCAATTGCTTGGATTTCCTGTGGGGAAAAATGAGCATGAGTTTGCTGTGGAACAGGAGAACATTTAAACTGTATGCAGCTGTACTTGTATGCACGAAATGCATGGAAAATCCTTGATGTGGGGCATCTGTGTTAAACCAGAAAAGGAGAGCCCCAGAAACTCAGGTATTAGGAGTTAACATTATAATAGCACGACTTTTGAAATCCCTTCTTGTACTGTCACTTTAAATGTTTTATTGATTAAGGCCTAGATTACTTAACCTAAAGCCCTATATTTATATTTAGCCAAGGTAAGTTATGAGTCACAAGTAATCCTTTGGATCCAGAGGTTGCCATGGGTCACCAGAGAAATGAGTTGAGTTATAATATCCTAGCAAACTAGCTGTGTGTACGGAAGAATAAATTAAATAAACTCTCCTTTAGAAGGTCTCAGTGATTCCATACTCTGTTTCTGTTTAACCAGAAACTGTTGTGTTTGCTTTCTCTTCTCCTCCAATCTAAAACCGAAATATATATTTGTGATGACAGATGCAAATACAGTCACTGAAGTTTGTAGCCAGCTGAATTGTCTTTCCACTAAGGGTGTCAGCACTTCAGTCCTGAGCCTTCAGCTGAGAACTGCTCTTTAAAAACACATGCAAATAAATTTGACTCAGATGACTTCTCTGTGCTGAACTGCATGTTGAAATAGCACTACCCATGTGTGTTTTTATGTGTCAGACTGGGTCTGCTGTTTACTACTGCAGCCCAACTAAGCTGATCTTCATAATCTTCAGAGCCTGCAAAACATATGAAATAAAAGTATGGGTCCAAGTATTCCCCTTTGTGTGCAACCCAATTCTAGCCACAATGTAGTAAGTTATTTCAGTTCTCAGGCAGGCCAAGCCTGCAGACCCTAATGAGAATAGGAAATCTTTTTCTTCTTGCTTTTTATAGTTTTGGATCATGTTAAACAAGGTGGTGAGTACCCACATCTCCCATTCAAGTCCTGCAGGCCTGGCTTTGCATCAGAATCTGCTTCACAGGCTGCCTGGGACAGTCATGGATGCAGAGAGCCCCCTCAGTGAGGGTACTGTGTGAGGTGACAGTATAGCCACCCCTGTGCACACAGCTGGACCCTGCACACACAGTGGCAGAGGACTGAGATCTCTGCATACTCGGGGGGAGGACACAGAGTTACTCCAGAGCCTGCAGAAGCTGTGCTTGCAAATTCTCTCTCTGGACATGCAGGAAATTTTGCCAAACACTGGCCTGTTGACAGACCTTGAGCTTTAGAGCAGACATAGCCCAAGTCATAGGTCTGAATTCACTTTGAACTGAAATTGGTATCATAAAGTAGCAGAGCCTTTTGCTTTGTTTGCTTTCTTTGGTGTGGTTTATTTTAAAAATGTATGCATATTTCCAAGAAGCATCTTGAAAATTTATTTTTATCGTGGAAATGGAATGTTTCTTGGCTTTTTGTGAGTCTATTGGTGTACACTTATGTCCTAGATCAAGTTAGTGTAAGCAGTTGCATACCAAAACCATATAGAGATTGAAACAGTTGTGACTTCCCATCCAAAGCAGGTAGACCTTGCCCATATGAAGCTGGATGACCAGAGGCTCATGGGACTGTCCACTGATTTTTCTGACATAAACCTACTGAGGTTTACTGGGCTTGCTCAAAATATGAGATACCTCATAGTCATCACAAAACAGATGATAAGTCCCAGATGTTCAACGCTCATGGATTACCAAGGAAAGCAAATAGAGGGAACGACTTTTAAGGACTTAAACAAAAAAATGTCTGGTCCGTTTTAGGTTCTTAGCTTGCCAAGTGGGTGAGTGTCTGTTCATATCCAAAGAAGTGTGGCAACCCTGGGGCTGTAAAGTCATTGCATTAAAAACTCTCCATGAACTGGGACTACAGATCCCATGGAAATGTGGCAGCTGGCTGTGGATTACTTCAGCCTCTGAGTCTTCTCTTAACAAATGCTCCAACTTTATAGCAGCAAAAACAGATTAATGAAAGAATCTTCATCCCAATAACTAGAGGAGACTGGGAGGAGTGATAGTTTCAGGGCTTTGAAGTACATAATTGTCAAAACTCCCATTTTTTATTAAGCTGCTCTTCCATCCACACCAGTAAGTGGTTGTGTAATTAACTGGGCTTAGTTGCACTTAATCTATAAGCATAACTCAGTGAAAGATTTGACCTCAAGAGATTTCCTGTTTTACAAGTGGCCTGTTTTTGAAACAAGAGGATAATAAACAAAGGAGTACTTCATTGCTCTGGTTCAGCAAATGGTTCTATATTGATAGACTCCTGTACTGAGCAACAGAGGATTCATTTACTTCTTCTTTCCTTATACCACCAGCATTTTCTTGTTCCTCCACAGGAATTTAGGTATTTATTTTAACCAAAAGCAGTTAGACTGCAAAAGTGCCCTCTGCTGTTGCATGATCTTTTTTCTCCATATTTGATGCTCAGTTATTGATCTACAACTCACAAAACCTTCTGCTTACCTACTTCAGTGATGACTCCATCCCAAAGTTGAATTCCTGTATTGCAATGTTCTGTTTTACAGGTTAATAGTTTGTCATTTGCTTGAACACACAGGAACTAATTGGCAATTCATCATTCTGCCTTAGTTCCTTTTGTTGAATAGGCAGGTCCTGGTAAAGCTGACCTTTGCACGGGTTTAATGTTTCCCCTTCACAGCTTCAAGGCTAAGAAGTTTGACTGACATCAATAATTAATTTTTGAACAAATACAGCACTCCTTTTCCTATGGTTCCCCTCCAAGGCATGGGTCTTTGTGCATGGCAAAGGCATGTCATGAACAGGGGAGTCCAAAGGATGCTGTTGTGGGGCAAAATCTAAGATTCATCCTGTCTCACTGCTGTGTCTCACCTCTGCTGTGCTCTCATGCCCTTCTGGGTGCCATAGACCAGACAAAAAAGTATGTGTGTGCTCTGCAAAGCTCAGTACATTCAGCACAGACTGGGCCAGCTGCACTGAACAATCAGATATCTGCTTTGGGCACACTAATAACCACAACAGGTCATTATGGGAGCAGGGTCACATCAATCGACTGTGTATGTCAGAGAAATTAAAAAGAAAAAAAAATGCTCAGATTCTGCCCAAGCAGAAAGTTCCCATGGGCAAAAGAGGCCATAATGTGGAAAAGAAACTCCAGCAGTGGTCTTGCCCCTTTCTTTGCTATTCTGGCCTAAATGGGAGGTCTTGGTTTGCAGGGCCATGTGAGGACTGGAACAATGCAGAAGGTCATCTCTCTTCTCTTTCATTTCCAGGTGACGGAGGAGAGAAGTAAGCCAGCCAAAAGAAAGAGAAACTGTCTTCTTTGACAGTCTGATGGGAACTAAACCTTCCCATAAGGTGATGGAGAAAAGGAGAGAGGATGCATTAAAACAGAATATTTTTACCTCTCCTGGTATAGCTGACCATTGCTCATCTGTGGTTTATTGATCTGAAACGGTCACCAGTATTGGCACAAAAAGCTTAACAGGCAGAAAAGGTTACTGTGAGAGAAAATTATGCAAACTTGGAAAAACCTTTGCTAAGTCTGCCTTGTCGACTTTGCTGTGTACATCAGCATGTGCTGGCAACTAAAAAAAAAAAACAGTTAAGAAACAATAAGTCATTAATGTGCACAGGTAATCTCACTCATATTTTGCTTGCTGGCTAGTTATTATAATTTCTGTTCTTTTCAAGGACACTCAGACTAAACACCCAAGGTACTTTAAGCCATTATTATTTTTATAATTTCTCTATTTCCTTAAATGAAGCATCTTTGAAATATCTGATTTAAAATTTGGGTAAACAACCATCCCAATGCCTTCAGCTTTCAGAGTCCTGGATCCTAATCCATGCTGGCCATGACTCGACCTTGCAAGAGACTGATCTGGGGAGAAGGGAGGAATCTGGACAACAGGTGCTCTGTCAGAATCCCTGGCCTTTGAGGGCAGCATAACTTACAGTGCAATTTGTATTGCAACATAAATCAGGGCTGCCTCAAGCTCCACGTAATTCCTCTGGTGCAGAGTCTGCAGTTCATGTGATATGGTGGGGGCTGAGGGCCGATGGTGCAACAGATGTTGGTGAAGAAATGAGGTGACAAGTGACACAGACTCCATGGCACCAGCCTCCAAAGAGAAGTGACAGACAAAGGCAGTTTTCTGATAGACGCAACTCCTCAACAGCAGATAGGCAAAGGGAAGATCTGGGGAAGATATTTCAGTTATAGAAGGAGGTACACAGATGCTTTGGAATAGCCCAGAGTTCTGCCTGCATCTTGAGAAAATGATAAAAATCTGAATCAAAATGGAGGAAAAGTGAGATGAGTGAAGTCTGTCCTTCTGCATGCAAGGTGGAGGAGGATTTGTTTTCCTTTTGAATATCTGGCAATGTGGTCTGTCTGTCACATATGGAAAGGGAACACGGGTGTGTTTAGATTTGCAGGAGTGTTTCCAAATGTGCAGCATGCAACATTACAGGTTTTTCTGGGAGATGCTCAGTGAATCCTCTGGAGGTGGCTGTTTACTTCAGTCTCCATGGGCAGGAAGCAAGGGAAGATTTGTAGGTGAAGGAAGTCTGGGCTGAACAGTCTCTGGGAAGAACTACAGCCAGGTGAGGAGATCTGTGTATTATGTTGTTATGAAATTCCATGGACATAAATCTGGATTGCAGCAGAGGGATCCATATGACCGTGCAGTGTCTGTGGTGGAGAGACATCTGCTTCTAAACACTGCTTTGTATTTCCTTCTTGTCAATGAACCTGTGTGAGTTTGTAGACGCTCAGCTCCTGAGGAATTCCCATCACCTTCATTCCAAGGATGAACTGGAACGGGTTCTCCCCATATGTCTTACTCAGCAGGGCCCAAGTCTTGTTGCCCAGCAAAGCCAGCATGAAGCCAGACAACGCTGGCCACAGATCCCAGTGTAAGGAATTGAACTATGTCCATTCTCTTGAGTATGACAATGCAGCTGTGCCACAAGCCCATGCAGATAAGGGGGCAGAAAATCCCCCTGAATTTTGCCGTCATGGTGTTTTGACCTCATTCTAGGGTAACTCTTGTGTATGCTGTAATGTCCAGACACCAAAAGAGCAGCAAAGATTGATATTTCATGGCCATTGTAGGACAAACTCAAACATATGGACACAGGATGGAGGTGGGACATGGTTCTCATCTAGTCATACTCTTAAGTAATGTTCTTGTCACAAAACTCTGAAAAAATGGAAGTCACCTGGCACTAGAACAGATGTCACTGTTCTTCAACCAAACCCCACTTCTAATCCTGTTTTTTTAAAAGTGTTTGAGACAGACTGTAACAAAAAAAAAAGAAGGAAGAAGGAAGTCAGGGGAATCGTAGATCTTTACTTCACATACCACAATGAGGCAGCACAGCAAAAAGCACTGCTGAGCTTTGAGGAGCTGGCAGGCTTGAAAGTTTGTAGGCAGGCAGCTTCCCCTTTTACTGGAACTTGGAAAATTCATTAGGCCTGAAAATTGCCAGATCTGCTCTGAAGGAAAGAGAGAAGGGTCATGTAAAGTTTGGATAAAATTCAAATTACTTTTTTTCTCTCTTTTTTTTTTTACTTTGCAGATTGTGAGAAATTGACCTGAGCTTCCAATTGTAAAATTCTGTCAAACATTTATGTTGGGTGGGGTGGATCCAGCCAGGAGATACAGTGATGAAGTGTTGGGCCTGGGCAGTTTCCACTGGCAGAGATCTTCTGGAACCCAGGCTGGATTTTAAAGCTCCCAGCAGGAGCAAAGCTGGCCACTGGTGCTCATTCTGTTCTGCTGCTCCATTGGCACTAATCCATACGTGCAGCAGCACCCCAGTTATTTATAGTTAACTTATATTCAAAAGTTGGTTATGATTGTGCACCAGAATGATGCAGAAGGAAACCTGGAGGATGCCTAAGGCAGAGGGTTGTGCAGAGTGTGTAACCAAAGGGTGAGGGCAGGGGTAGGAGCACAGAGCAGGTTGATAATGAGTTCTGAAAGCCGGGATTTGTTGGCCGTTGATTAACAAAATGGAAAACCGAGGTAGAGCACAATTAGGAGGATTACTGTGAGCTAATAACTCCTCCCCAGCTCCTGAGAGAGTGGTTTGTTCAACTGACCTTTTGTTGGGCTGGGCTGGAAAGATATAAATTAGCTCAATGCACGAATATTTTCATTTAATAAAACTGCCCCCAAATTTGTTTGGAGTTCCCAGGCTTCTTGGGAGAAAAAGAAAGAGATCTATTATTTTCTACAAAAACAATGACATTTTACCCTCTGTATTTACTCTTCCAATAGAAAATCTGCAGTCAGCCAAGGTCCCTATCACAGCAGCTCTCCCGCCCTGCATTCCACATGCCCTTACAAACACCCAAATCCACTTGGAAAAGCACTTGACTTCATTCAGCAGTCAGGGCTTCACCTTCCCTGCAGTAAAACAAATTACTCCAAAGTCTTACTGACAGATAAACCCTCTTACCCTGAAGAAATTAAAAAAGATGGAGAAGAACAGAAAACCATTCAAAGACATGCATGTGAAACCCAGGAGCTGATGGAACCACATTTTGGGCCATCCCCCAGGGCACTGGGAGCAGGCAGACAGGGCAGGACTACTTGGTGCCCAGCAGCTGGTGAAGCCTGGGCATGTCTTCCTCATACCTGCTGCTTCCAAGCTGACCATTATAGGAGGGCAGGGCCTGGCCAAAAACACTGAAAGCTCAACAAGAACTCATAAATGTTCCTTTGGAAACTCCAGCAGCATCCCTTGTGCAATGCTGCCTGGATGAAACATGCTGAGATGTCCTCTCCAGCAATGGCATGGGGAGGGTCAAGGGAAAGCAGCACCAAGGCTGGGGGATGTGGGGCAGAGTGAAGCAATCCTCCTCTCTCTTTGCCTCAGCTCCTTTGAGCCAAGGCACACATGGAGGTTTTGGGGCAGACACTGTCCAGAGTTAGCCCATTGCTTTTTTAATGTGCCCAGTTTAAACCCTGTGTGATGTTCCAGAGACTCAGGCACTGGAACAGGCAGGTGTGTCCATCATTCCCCAGTGCATTCCACAGAGCCTGAGATAGGAAGCACAACCTGAGAGGAAATATAAAAACAAGGGGGCCATTTTATACCCAAACAGGAAAGGGGAATCCTGGGCCAATCACAGAGCAGTTTGGGTTGGAAGGGACCTTAAAGATCTTCTTGTTATAACCCCCTGCCTTGGGCAGGGACACCTTCCACTAGACCAGGTGGCTCCAAGCCCCATCATCCTGAACACTTACAGGAAAGAGGCATCTGCATCTTCTCTGGGCATCCTGTGCCAGGGCCTCACCACCCTCACAGGGAAGAATTTCTTCCTAAAATCCAATCTAACCCTACCCTCTGTCAGTTTGAAGCCATTCCCGTTGGGGTGGCTGACAGGGCTGTTTGTGCTCTGTATGGAGGGCAGATTAATACACAGGCACCGAGATGGGCATCAGCGGTCTCAGGGGCACTGAAGAAATGTGGAGAAAGGGAATCATTGAAAAGTCATAAAATGTCCTCTTTCCTTTGAAAATCTCCCCATGTGGTTTGCCTGAGTACCAAGAAACTTAATTGTTGGACACATTTAAGTAATATTAAACTCCGCCTTTTTTTTTCTCTATGTTCAAAGGAAAAGGGCCTGTATCAGTGCGATTCATTTTTTAAAGCCTTTTAAAAGTTCTCTTTGGCAACATCTCTTTGAAGTCTAATCCAATCTGCAGTATACGTCTTCCAAGTTAATCCCAATTTTTGCAGGACAACCAGTAATGTTACATAAAAACCTTCCAAAAAACAACAGGAGTGTGAACCACAAAATAGTGAAATCTCCTGATAAGAGGGACAATTCTGCTATTTACAACAGCATAAACCCCCAGTTACTTCGGCAGCGTGTTGACCATGCAGGACTAGCCTACCTGGAAACCAATTTTCTTCTCAGTTTTGCTGGGTTTATTCTGTATTTGCCACTCAAAGTGAGATTTAGGTTTAAAAATTCAATTTTTAATAAAGCAGCAGTTTTATTTTAGAAGCTTCCAGGAACTGGTTCTGGTTTGTGTTCTCTGCAGAGCTTTATAGCTTTCTCAGGATCTCTAGACCTTCCATATGCATTTTCTAAGCACCTTCCTTCACAATCTGTGCTGTATTATGTGTGATTACTGAAGAGTGAAGTTAGGGACTTCTTCTGATACAAAAGAAAGAACTGGGTTGAAAAAAAAGAGTGGAAAGACCCTTAAATGGAAAGGAATATCCATAAGTGGAAATTATATTCTAGGTTACTCTATCAATCCTTAAATATCACAAATAAAAATCTCTTTAGGGCTGGCAGACAAAGTCCTCTGGCTTCAAGTCAAAGAAGGAAAAATCAAACCTTGAAATAAGAGGTGAACTTTTAAACACAGTGTAAGTTATTAATAAAACAGTTTCCCAAGGGACATGATAGAGTCTCCATCACTTGAACTCTGTCTTATTGTCCATTTAGATTTTCATCACAGGACCCCTTTCTCCAGCTAACCCTCCAAAATTCCAATTCTCTGTCCCACAGAGCTAAATTAGACCACCTTCCTCATCTCCTCATCTCCAATCACGCTTTTTGCTCAGCCTAACAGGATGACTAACATAATTACACACTACAGAGATGGTTTTCTGAGCCTGTGTTGGTTTTGATATTGACTGTTTCTTCCAGGGCTTTTGTGCCTTGAAGCTTCTCCATTTCTTTCCAGGAATATTTGGTCTAATGAATAAGCAGCTCTTCTCACAGACTCTTCCTCTCCAAATCCTTTATTTGGAAAAATCCTTAAAGGGGCTCTGTCATGTGCTGTAAAGCTTTGTGCAGGAGCAATTGAGTTGAGCAAGAGAAGGGAAGCCCCTGTTATTTGTGTGAACTCCAGGCCCCTCAAATGGGCAACTCTTCACCCTGTGCTAGTACTCATCTCCAGACTGAGTTGGTAAAGCCTTTATGTTAGGGTTTGCCCCAAAATCTCCCAAGCACTGAACTATCTTCCTGCTTCTTCATCATCAGAAAAACACCTGGGCAAAAGCAGTGTCCAGTCTGAGCTGTTTTGGGTTTGGCTGTTGGGCTGTTCCTGGGTGGCGGATGCAGGGATGTGTTACATTCCCGAGCCAGCTTTTCTGAGCCACAACTGCTTTCCAGGATTTTCATTATGTGGCACAGGTGTTCTGCATTATAACTCATTTTTCACTCCCAGGGCTGTAAGGGGATAGGACACTCCTACTAATTATTGTCCTTTTTTTTTTTTTTTTGGAAATAATCTGCATTGGTGTTCACAGTTTGCTGATGGCTCATTTGTCCTGTAAATGGTATTGATATGTCTGGTAATGTGACCCAGCAAATTTACTGCACAATTGGCAACATTAGAGAACCCTGAGACACCAGCCAAAACCCAGAATAGATTAGGTAGATTGCTATTGCAGATTCAATATACATCTACAGTGTCCTTCTTGGGGTTCTTTTGGATGCTGCTGAATGTGTTTGGCTATGGAACATAAATCTGTTTCCATCTGCATTTATTTACCTTGCAGAGTGTACATGATATTGGTGTGTCATCTGTGCATGCACATGTGCCTGTGTGTTCCTATATATGAGTTTAAACACATGTATATTATGTATCTACCGCATATTTTTCAGTTCAAGAACCTCTCACATGTCATTCCATCTGTTCCCTTTTACTGATGGAAAAGACACATTTAGTGATAAGTTATTTTTCCCTTATTCTCTATCCTGAAGATGTGCTGTTGATCTGCAAGAGAAAACATAATAAAAGTGTTTACATAACAAGACACAAATGCACAGACTTTGCAAATAGAAAATAGTGATGTGTGGAGCTGAAAAAATCTTAGGCAAAGTTTTCCTGCAAAAAAAATGTGATTAAAACAGAATAACATTAAGAGCAATTTGTTGGCAGGAATTAATACATAAAATTTGCATGTTTCAGGAGATATATTTCGGTGGCCAGGATTTCCTTTTACCAGTGAAAAGACAAAGTTTTTAGCAGAATAAAAGCACCATCCATGGATTTATTTTAGTTGGAATAACAATTTTCCACAGAGAAAAAACCCCAGCTTGTTTGTTTTTTTTTAGTTTTATTTGTTTGTTTTTAATGAGGTCTATCTGATTCTGACTTTTGTTTCTTTCTTTTAGGTCTGTTAATAAACTTCTTTATAGTCTTTTAAGTTTGTGCCTGCTTTGCTTTCTCCTAATTCTTATCTCACAGAGGTAAAATAAGTAAGTAATAGATGATTTGTGCTAAACCACTACACTAAATTTCCCGGAGCTCAGCCGCAGTGGTGGTGGGGCAGCTGTGCTGCCAGGCCCTCTCCATGAGCAAGGCTGGGCTCTCCCAGACGGAACTGGGCCGCTCTGGGGCTGTGTCCTGGGCCAGGCCAGGCTGAGCAGGGCCCGGCACAGCCCCACTGGCAGGGCTGAACTCTCCCAGATGGAACGGGGCAGCTCTGGGGCTGTGTCCTGGGCCAGGCCAGGCCAGGCTGAGCAGGGCCCGGCACAGCCCCGCTGGCAGGGCTGGGCTCTCCCAGATGGAACGGGGCTGCTCTGGGGCTGTGTCCTGGGCCAGGCCAGGCCAGGCCAGGCTGAGCAGGGCCCGGCACAGCCCCCCTGGCAGGGCTGGGCTCTCCCAGATGGAAAGCGGCCGCTCTGGGGCTGTCTCCGGGGCCAGGCCAGGCCAGGCCAGGCCAGGCCAGGCTGAGCAGGGCCCAGCACAGCCCCACTGGCAGGGCTGAACTCTCCCAGATGGAACGGGGCTGCTCTGGGGCTGTCTCCGGGGCCAGGCCAGGCCAGTCCACACTGAGCAGGGCCCGGCACAGCCCCGCTGGCAGGGCTGGGCTCTCCCAGATGGAACGGGGCTGCTCTGGGGCTGTGTCCTGGGCCAGGCCGGGCTGAGCAGGGCCCGGCACAGCCCCGCTGGCAGGGCTGGGCTCTCCCAGATAGAACAGGGCTGCTCAGCTCCAGGGCTGTGTCCTGGGCCAGGCCAGGCCAGTCCAGGCCAGGCCAGGCTGAGCAGGGCCTGGCACAGCCCCGCTGGGCCACGCTGGCCCACTGCTCCCAGTTACTTGTCCAGAAGTCAGAGAGAGCTTTCTCGGCTCTGTCCGTTCTCAAAAGGTGGTTCACAGAGGCGTGTCAACTTCTTAAGTGGCATAAAAAAGATGCCAATATTCAAACCAGGGTTCTAATTGGTTTTGATTGGGTCTAGAGGGAGTGGTAACCCCTCTCTGCAAGAGAGCCATTTCCACAGCAAATGAGCAAACTATGCTAAACCATAACAGTGGTTTTCTGGCTTCAGATAGAAATTTCAGAACTGGCTTAGAATAATATCTGTCTAGATGAACAAACCTAAGTTAGGTTTAGGCCATATGTTAAACACTCATGTCCCAAATCTTTGCCTTGTGGCCTCTATGACTAGACAATGTTTCACCACCATAATCTGACCCCTTTGTCAGACTGGTAAACAGCTCATTAGATCATGCTGCCATCTTCAGAGTGGGCTGACCCCTTTTTCTATTCAAAAAAATGCTCACCTCACTTGTGATAAGCAGAGGACTCAATAACTACACATTTTCAAATAGGACTACACATTTTCTCAACTTGCCGTGTCATTTGGACCTTCCATAGTAATTATGACTCAAACAAAATGATTCTTCGGTAATGAAACTCCCATCTGGTTGGCTGAAGCTTAATTGTGGAGTTTCATCATAATTCTGATTTTTATGGGTAACTGTCACATATTTTGACTTATGTCTAAAGTGTAGGAAGCAACTACACTCTTTGAGAGCTGCAAAAATTGCTTGGGAGTGAGCGACTTATGGATTTCATTTGTTTTATCTAAAAGAAGACTGAGATGTGATTGTATTGTCTTCTATAACTACCTCAATGTTACTTATTAAAATACCAACTAGTAAAGGGATGTTTAATGGTTATGGAAGTACTAAATTTGTGCAGCCACAGTGTGGAAGGACATAGCCTCTACTCCAAAGGCTGCACAACAACATGGCACAGTTATTATAGGATTTTAGCTGTGAAAACCCTCATTCGCATCCTGAAACAGATTTTACCAAGTTCATACCTCAAGGTGACTTGTGCAAACCCAGCAGTCAGGGTTTTTAGGCAGCCAGGGGCTGCTGCAGATCTGAAGAGACTAAATTCATTTAAGTGGGACAAATTGAAGTTAAAAAAAGGATTAAAATGTCCACATCCTCTGTGGTAAATATCTGTGCCAAAGTCACTTCCTTCTCTAAACTTAACCTCCCATGGAAGCTTTCCCAAAGTGAAAACACCTATGGTTATGGGTTTCTTTTTCCTGGCTGCAGAAGACCTGGCCTTGAGCAAAACACAGTGGAAGAATTTCAGCAAAAATAACTCCTCTGTCTTTACCAGAATTATATTTCTAAGAACACAGCCCCTAAATAAAAGGGAGATCAACTTATTATTTTAATTTTAAACTGAAAAATGAGATTCTTCTTCACATTTCTAGGTCTCCACTGTTGAGAAAAAAAGTTAGAAGGACCAGCAACTTTGCAGACCTACAGAATTCACCCCGCGCTGTTCTGAAAATAAACAGCATCAGAACTAGATAGTTTTGCTGAAATAAAACCCTGCAGTAATAAAACAAATGACTAACACTTTCTATTGGTCTACATAGCATAGAACATGAAACATACATGTAAGCAAGTCAAGATGGATGAGTCATCTTGACTTAATAAAACTTACAAATACTTGCTAAATACTTGAGAAGTCACATGCTAGGAGCCTTCATCACTTGTTTTGTTAGACTCCTGCTTTGCCAAGTCAAAACAGCCAGAAATCATAAAAAATAATCCACACAATCTGTCTGAAAACACAGTTTTCTCGCATTATTTTTCTTGCTTTACAGCAGTGAGTCCCTCATTCTGCCATCAAAATTTTGCAATAGAGAGCATGACTTCCTTTTCATAAGGTAAGCAAATGTTTTGCATTTATCAAGTTCCCAGAGTCTAAATGGAGAGAGAGTCAGCAGACCTCACATGTTTATGTTTCTTTACTGGAAATGAGCCACGGGAAGTTGCAGTTAAAAGGCTGCTGTGTCTTGGTGTTCAAGGGACACAATAGGGTTCAATGACTAACATTGCTGAACATCTGAAGCTCTGTTTGCCTTAAATATGAATTATAAGTGCTCTGCAAACAAGTCTGGAAACCAGAAAACTACTTTTATTCATGAAGCTCACTGCTGGTTCAGGTTGGTTCACAATCTTGTTTTCCTATTAAAAAAATAATAATTGCCCTCACCTCTGCACCACCAATCTAAACCACATCCACCCTAGATGTTCAACATCTGCGTTTCTCTGGACACATTCTCCCTCTTCTCTTGGAAATTTTGCCTGAGTTCAATTTGGATTTTTTTTTTTTTTTAAATTTAGGAGGGGATATCCAGATGTTTAGTAATCCATCTGGGTTCTTGTCCCAGTTAGGCTGCTGACCACCCTGAAATTTCAGCTCTGTCCACTGTCTGCAAGTAGATCAAAGCAATCCCAAATGTGCAGTGAGATAAGTGCTCTGGGGATGGTCAGACCTTCAGCTCAGGAGCTGCAGCCTGCACCAGTGATAAACATGATATGTTCAAGACACAGTGGGCTTACCGTGCCAATGCATGCACACAAGGACTGGGCCTTCTCAGAAATGTCAGGCTCATGAAACATGCCAAAACGTGAAAACCTCTATTGGTTTCTGGAAAGAAATTTTGCAAGGTAACCCAGCAGTGCATGAGAAGTCCAAGCAGGTGACAAGAAAAACTTGTGACTTTGAACAAAAGCAGGGGATACAGCTGGACAGGTGGAAGAACAGAAGGTTCTGTGCCAATTTCCCTCCAAGTTACCTGTGCAGGTTGAACCTGTTACTCACTAAGCAGAAATGTAATAATCACCAGTGAAACTGGCTGCTCTTCCCTTGCAACTGTGCTCCATAAATCAGAGCTCAGGTGTGGCCCTTTGGCAACAGAGATAAATAAGTGATTGAATGTCAGTGGAACAAAACAAGCGAGGGAAAGGGCTAAACGTTATACACAGAGTTGCTGGGGAATTAAATTAGCTTAATTGACTGTAGATGGATGAAATTTCTCTCATTACCTGCCTGTTGTGTTCCATTTGCCACTGAAGGGCTTAGTGCAGCTTTAGCTCTCTGCTGTGCACATGTTCAGTGCCTGGGAGCAGTTGGTGCTCTGCTGAGCCAGAGTTCTGCAGTTATAAACAGGAAGAAATATCATTTGGCTTTCAGTGTAAAATTTGTGTCCCAGAGCCTTCCTCCAGTCAGAATTCATCATTTGTCTCTGACACAGAGGAGGAACTGCAACATTATTGGGAAAAGGAGAGAAGTTGCTCCATTTTGGAGATGGCCTGCCTCCAGCTTTGCTCCAGCTCAGCCTTTGTGCCCTGGGCCAGCAGGCTACTGAACTCCAGTGGTGATTACAGAAGTCAAATCTCCAGCTGACTGACCAGCTTTCCCACAAATGCACCCCACAGCACCGTATGAACTGCCTTTAACCCCGGAGTCTACAGCTTGTCCCACGTGGCACACCTTTTCTCCTGTGGTCTGCCGGTGAAGGTGGCACACACCCTGTAGACAACCTTGTGCAAGACAAAAATTTATGAACCTAAATGATATTGGAGAAGCTTGTCTGAGCAGCATACAGGGCAGTACTGGGGCCCTGGTGAGAAATAATACAGCCAAACCATTCACTGAGGGCAAATAATTTTTCCCATTCTGTCAGCTTATTGCTGGAGCCTTGCTGTGCTCAACATCTTCTGTCCCTTTGCTTTGGGTCCTGAAAGAAGCCACTAATTGTGAATGGAAACAGATTTCCCAAGTCCTGCTTTTCATGGTGCACACAAAGGGAAAATGATCGAAGTTAAGTAACCTGTAACTATAAGAAAATGCATTGACTAAGTGAAATTTTTTTCAAGGTAGAATGCATAGGACATCAGAGTGACATTTTCTTGTGGGGCCACAGGGTCATCATGACTGTTCTGATCTGCTCTGTCTCTTTGAAGGCAGTTTTCAAGCACATTTTTTAAAGCAGCCAATGACTATAATAAACAGAGTCACTTAATGATTTACATTTTGGTGTGTATTAGGCTCTGAAGGAAGAACTATATATTTGTGGGCTTTTGAAAGTTTTTTAGTCAAAACAGAGAAGTAGAGGTGCAAAGAAGACAGCCCTTTCCAGATAGTCTTTGTGCATTGCATACCTCTAATCCCTGGACCTTGAACCTACAGCACATGTGGGGTCTTTCGTGCACAAATCAGGTTTTTATTGAGGGGCTACTGACTGCCTTCCTTGGGGGAGATGGCCAATGATATAGAAGTGTCTGCTAGTCACACCTATACAAACAACCAAATTATATTGGAGGAAATTGTGTGTGGTATATTTGTGGTTAATGCACAGTTTTTAATGTAATTTTTGGTGAAATAATTTGTGCATCATGAGTAGGTATTAGAAATCACTGCTGCCTTAACTTCTGTTTGGTTCTTAAGTGAATTTCCTTTTTTTTCTTATCCCATTGCTGGTACCTTCCCAAATCCTTGCCTCAGGCCCTTTAAAAATCCCCATTTCTCTATCAGTGGCTAGATGTTGTATTTTCTCTTTTTAGTTGTAAAATTTCATAGGTAGGAATCAAAAAACTTGGAAACCTGACAGTTGAGCACTACAGCCTCTGCCAGGAGAAGCAGCACTTTAGACAATTCTGTGTGTGAAATGAAAACAACACAGAGCTCTTTTACAACCTATTAACATAACTGATGTTTAATTTTAATTAAGACAGATCTTGTGGAGAATGGGAAATGAGCATCATTAAAACACCACTGTACTGGTAATATCTGTGGTGACAACACTGGTTAATTTTCCACAAAGTTTGCTTATTATTACAATTTTTAAATTACAAATTATTATTATGATTATTATTATCAGTATTATTATTAATAATTACAATAATGATATTATTAATAATAATAACGATAATAATAATAAAAGTATCAGTGCACATTCCTAAAATGTCTAGAAGATGAACAGTTTTCATGAATTGTACAAAAACCTCATATGAGGTTGAATAGGGATTTTAGCAATAAGCACAGAATAAAAGGACAAATTTTGTAGGTCTACCAGCCCCCTGGGATCAGCTGGAACATGCACAGGGCACTTTTGGACCAGAAGGACACTCTGCTGCATTGTCTGTCTTCAGGAAAATTTGTATCTCCAAGAAGGTACTACTTGTGTGATTAAGGGAAAAAAACTGCAATGTTTTGGCCTCTTGGAGAAAAAAGAAAATACGTTCTTACTTCCGTCCTTGTTTTTCAATAGTTAGGGACACCAATTCTCCAAACCCTTTCAGTTATTTTTAAAAAGCTTATGTGGAGAATATGCAGACAGTTATTAAGTCATTTGTCTCTTGCAACAGAAGATTAGGAAAGGTTTGATCTTCACTCAGGGAAGTACATTGTCTTTACTCATAAAACCTTCCCTTTGAACACGCAGGGGTCCCCAAGGTGGCCCTGGGTTGCACCCCCACTCCTCCCTCATTGACCCTGAGAGAGCTTTTCCCCGGGCACTTTCCCATTCCTCATCCAGTCAAGAGGGCAGTGGTTGCTCCCCTCCTCTTCCCCCAGCTCTGTCCTCATGAATCCCCCCGTGGACTGAACCGTGGTTCACAAGCCCCAGGGACCCCCTGGGCTCCCAGGGACCCCCTGGGCTCCCAGAGGTCTGGCTGCTTCCTGGCCAGACCTTTTTCTGCAGACCCTCCCGAGAGCTCCGACGTTGCTGCTGCCCGGCCTCGCCCTTCCGAGCTGAGGCAGAGGCTGCTCCAGGACCACCTGGGGGTTTCTCTTCCCACTCCAAGATGGAAAGACAATTCAGGCTCACATGTGGTATGGTAAAAACCAGACACTTCTCTTGGGAATTCCTTCTGGGAATTTTTCAGGAATATGGAAAAGATAAAGAATAGAACCCCACAGCAAAACAAACTCAACACAGCGGTTTATAAACTGGTTTTGGAATTCTTTTGTATTTGTTGGCTTCTTTCAAGGAAATCACTCAATAATATATATCAATGACAATAACTTCACTCTATTATGTTTTTAACTACTGAAATTCAGCGGACAAACCATGGAGGGTAAGATTTATACAATTAGTTATTTATTAGTGCTGAAATTTTAATGAATAAGACTCTCTCCATTACTGGAATACTTAAATGTAACGGAATTTTTCCTTTTTGATAGTATCTGCCTTGGTGTCTCCTTCACTTCATAAACAGGGACACATCAAAGATTTAACACTACTGTAAAAAACTCTGAAATAAAATTCAGTGCTCTTATATGCCTGTTTTCCTAGGATTTTCTGAATATGGAACTTATTTTCATTTCTGAGTATCTTAAAGGTCTTAGCACCCCTTCCTTTTTAGTAATCTTCTTTGTGTTTGCTGTGCACTATGGTCCTCCCAATAAAACAAAATATTCAGACTCCCATTTTACAAGCTTTTAAAAGAACACCAGACTCCAGTGACTTGGTAAACCTCCTTTTTTTACCCAAAGCTGAAAAAAAAGGAGTAGATAACTTGGGAATGTGTGGCATTCTTATTTGCCTTGAAAGCCTTTGATTTGACAGTATTTGCAACCACATTTTGTATGCAGTGGTTCGAGACAAGCAGTAACTGGGTCTGCTTATCTGGGGCTCTGCAGCTCCTTGGTGGGAATGACTCTCTGTACATAAAATCCAAGCAAAATATACCTTTGCTCCTATTCTTTAATTGTACACAGAAAGCTAAGGAATTCTGGCAGGTTTTATGTAAATGTGGGGGGAATGGTATATTTTAAATTCAATTTTAATATCTTTATTTGATGTCTGTGTGAGTAAGATCTTTCATTGGGCCTGAAGGGGGA
This sequence comes from Lanius collurio, assembly GCA_020086605.1. Classification (NCBI taxonomy): domain Eukaryota; kingdom Metazoa; phylum Chordata; class Aves; order Passeriformes; family Laniidae; genus Lanius; species Lanius collurio. The sequence goes on along the minus strand of JACBWW010000030.1, from coordinate 1,800,507 downwards.
ATGTTTTGTCACAGGAACAGTATTACTCATAATATCAGATTTTCAGGTTTTTTCTTCAAATTCATTTAAGTCTGTTCTACTTACAGCTTTGCGAGTCTTTAACATGACCTCAGAGAATTCTGAACCTAAAATGCTTCAAATTAACTGAAAATTTAGTACCAAGAAAAAAGAGACACCAAAAATTCTACAAAATCCCGTGACTACATGACATTGACAGTACACTCTCCATTCTCAAAAAAACTGTTTAAGTAATTTCTAAAACCTTTCCAGTGTTTTATTCCTCAAGTGTTTGATTTCTACAGATGAAAAAAAATAATTTCTAAACATGGGAGTTGCTGATTATTTTCACAGAGTGATTTCCTCCAGTCCCACATTTCTTAAGTCAGTAAAAATAAAAAACTGCCATTAACTGATTATATTTATCTTATTTATTCTGCATATAGAAACCTCCTACAACCAAATAAATTTTATTTTTATAGCCAAAAATGGGAGAGGTTTTGAGTTAAGAAAATGTGTTTTCTCTGCATCAGCAGAAATAACAGAGAAACAGCTGAAATATCAGTGGTGGATCATAAGCTCCTTCTCATGTTAGTCTGTGCAGCTGAACCGTATGATAGCAGCTTGTTAGGCTGTAGGTTTTTATTGAAATGCCTATTGAGTAAAACATAATTCATGCTGCTGCTCGCCCTTAAAACAGGAAATAATATACCCATTTAACTTAATCACAATTTATATTACATGTGCATATTTCTAAACAAGTGCTGTAGATGGAGAGTTTGGTAGCAATAATATTTATGAATTACACTTTTAGTTAGCAAAGGAAAATGTGTGACCTCTTACATTTTGTTTGACATTTGAATTTGGTATCCCATGTATGTGACATGGGTGATGGATGCTTATTAACAGAGTGTATAAACAGGAAATGCTTCTAAGCTGACCATTTATTAGTGCAGTATGTGTTCAAACTGAAATTTGAATTTTAGCTGCAGTTTTCTTCTCTGATGATTGCAGAGCTGAAATACAGGTGGGTTTCTTTTTATAAAAGTTTGTTTTGTTTTGTTTTGTTTTCTCGATTGCTTTCCTCTACAGAATGGACAGATTTAACAGTATAAAATTGGTATCTATATCAATCTTCCCTATGGAACTTGAGTAAGTATATGAGCACAAAGACTTTTAAGTGTGAACTCCAGAGACACAGGAAACATATCAAGAGAAAGAAGTTTGTAGAATTCATAGGGAATTTTCCTGAATTTTCCTAAAAAATAAACATGTGCACCCACATTCCTCTCCGTGTCCTGATGTATGCACTGAGCCATTTCCTCTTCATTACTGCAGAAAGGCAGGGAAGCACCATTCCTTCTCCAGAAGTCTGACAGCTGATCCACTTTGGATATGTCCTCCAGGACTGGAGACTTCATAATTTTTCACTCACACTTAATTGCTCTTTCTAAAGAACCCACCCTGAAATTCCTGACAAATATCTGAAAAGCTTTGTCAGTGAAAGTTTCAACACTTCATCTTATCAAAACAGAAGTGAAAAACTCCATGTATTTAGAAGGTTTCTCTCAGCAGAGAACAAGAATATAGTTTTTTTCTAAAAAGAAGTCACTTCACCTAATGACTTACTGGAGGAAATATATAGAATAATACAGAGATGTTGTTTCCCTTTCTGTATCCCATTTAAAATGAGCCCTCAGGAGTTGGAACATGTATCTATTTTTCCTAAACACAGCCTTAATATTCCAAAGCATTTGGATAAAATTTATTTGTTTAACAAACTATGATGACATGGTGAAGTGACTCAAAGGGAAGATTTAATTTTAAACATCTCTGTCCAAAGGGTTCTACTGTATTGTACAGTGTAGGTCAAGGAAATTATTGTCTATGTAAGAAGTCAGTAGAGAACTTCCACGTAGCTATTAAAAGTAGCAGGTATGAGACCATCTCCACCATTTCTGCTAATGTTAAATACCTTTACTAAATACACAGCTTTTCACAGTGCAGGACCCCATCACAGGAAGGTTAGCAACCTGGAAATTGAAACTGGCAGATCTTTAATCTAACATTCTGCTTTTTAGTGGAAAAAAGTAACGTCTTTATAGATGAGAGTCAAAGGTTAAATTTAGTTTGTATCAAATTACAAAAATATGCTTTTGGTGAGGTTAGATTCTCATGCTCAGAGCAATTCAAACTGTAATGAAAGCAAACATTGAAAGAGATAATCCCATTAAAGATGAACTATTCACTTTAACCTCAAATATTTGGTAACTAAAATAAAACCATTCTAGTAGGAGGATGAAGTTCAGCTCTTAAGGGAAACTGGAACTCAGTATTATACCTCAGACTGCACAAGAGAAAAAAAAAAAAAGAGCTCTCCTCTTTCTAAAATAAAATGTTATTTGGGGGGAACAAATTAATTCCTGTTCCTTTCTTGAGGTCTACACAAAACATTGGTGACCTTTCTGGCAGTGTGTGCTCGTGCACTGCAGGGTAAACTGTACTTTTCTTTAAACAGCAGCTTGTCCAGAAACAGGAAACCCACGCTGTGCTGCTGACAGTGGGGAGTGAGGAGCAGGGGGATGGATGTCTGCACTGGGAAGAGTCAGGGCTGGCACCCCACTGCACAGCTCTGTGCCCGCTCCTCCTCCCAATGCTGGGCTGTCTTCCTTTCAGTCAGTCCCCTCGGCCATACAGCTGGTTCCTGAGAGGGAACCAATTCTGACAAAACCCTCGAGTTTCAGCTCAGAATAAAATCTCAAAAAACCCTGATTTCAGCCTCCCCAGTCTGTCCCACGCGCCTCCCCAGCCTGGCACAAGGAGGGAGCACAGTGGGACCTCTAACAGGGGGCTTGGCCTGGGTACTGTGTGTGGTTTGGAGGTCCTGGTAGTTTCAGGTTATCTACTTCTCTGAACAAAAAGGGCAGCAAGAAATATTTTTAAAGCTCCATTGCTAAAGAATTGAGCTCTTTAATATAACGTGACAAAGCTTTTGACTTTCAAGAAATACCAAAAAAACATCTTTAATCCCTGAACTTCTGATACCCCATTGAAAACTCACCCATAAATGCAGCTGTAGTCAGAGTCTTTCTTCATTCCCCAGAGGCCTGGATGATGATTTAAAGAATTTGGGAAGAGTCTCATATTCTTTCCTTTTACAACTTAAAATAGACTGAAACGATTTTTTTTTTTTAAGGTTAAGAAAAAATATCATAGACTGATATTTCTTTTTTATGCCAAGTTTCAGCCTGGAGAAAATTTTATGGCTGAGTTCTAATCCACTGCAACCCCTGGTTTATAACAGAAATGCTGACACAATGATAACTGCAGCGTTACGAATGCTGGCGCTATGATATTTATTGCTCCCTCTTGCCAGCTGGGGTTAATCCTTATTAAATGCATTCATTTTCTGGCCTGGTGGAGAACAGATCACTCAGTGATCAGGCAGAGTTTGGGTCCCTGGTAGCACTAATGGAAGATATCACAGAAGACACAGTAAGTGAGGAGTCTTTAAGGGGGCTACTGAAGGTGTTTTTGGGGATTAAGTGGCCTTCTCTGGGGGTCTGAGCTCAAATCCAGAGTGTCTGTACTGAGAAGTGGCTTTGCTGCAATGGAACAGCACATGCTGAGAACTTTGCTCTTTGCAGTATCAAGGAAGGGGATGAAAGGAAACCTGACATGATCATGGATCTGCACAATCAGCCGTGGAACAGATCCCACTGATTGAGAATTATTGATGTCCCAGGGGACATCCCAGGTGGGATATCCACGTGTGAGCCCAAATATCCCAAATCCTTTTTGACACTGAACTGTCCTGTTCAACAGTGTTGGAAGAGGTGAGGAATGACAAGATCCCTGGTCAATTACACAGCAACTTATTCTTTCAATATCTACCACAGAAAGCGAAAACTGCAGCTTAATTTTATTCACAAGTTTTTCAAATGCCACCGTCACACACATTTATGTTTTAGCAGCAAAGGAATCAAAAATATCACAAAAATTTTTCCATAAAGCTATGTGGGACTATATAAATTTTTCCCAGAGATTTACCCACCAGCATGGTGCTTGCTGTATTTATATGGCAAACTGGACAAACATGAAAGAAAATTGTATATTTAATTTAGAAAAGAGTAGGATACAGATACAGGATACAGATTTTTGCATTCTGCTCTTGCTCTGGGTTCTGCAGAATGAGCCTCAGCTCACCTGCCAAGCTCTCAGCCTGCATACCTAAAGCAAAGGGGGTTGCTTGCTATGAAAAAAAATCTCAGGACCAAAGGAGTGAGCATGTGTGCAAAGTTCACCATGAGTTCAGTGAATGATCATATTTTCCCCACAATAATAAATACTTCTATAATTTATAAATGCCTCAAAAGGCTGAGATATGTGGGGGATGCAGAACCAAAGTGGCTTGACAGGAGAGAGACAAAGGAATGAGCCAGAGAGTGAACTGACTACAAAATTCCTCGTCTCTGATTTGTTTCTTTTATAACTTGTCCCCAGAGAAAAGGCTGCACTTTCTAGAGAGGCTTAAAAAATCAAAAGAAATCCTCTGGGCTTGTGAACAGCCAAGAAGAATTTAAAAAACCTTCAATTTGAACACAGAGCCAAAGAGTAATACTCAAGATTTTCTGCTATTTGATAATAATATTTTTAAATATGAGCAATGAGATGGGGAGAAAAGTCAGGCTTTTTATGAAAAGAATAAAATCAGAGATATGTTTTCTTCATTTCAAGGCAATGTTCTGCCTTTTTACATGGAAGCTTTCTAGTAAAAGAGAACCAAAGTAATTTTCATCAGAACTACTTAAAAGAAAAACAAGAAATGTTCAAGAGAACAGAAAGCCATGTTTTCAGTATTAGGAAAAACATGAATGTTTTTATTAAAAAGTCATTTTGAAAGAAATGGGACTATTGCACTTTCCCTTGATATTCAGAGAAGCTGGAAATCAAAATAAAAATAGCTTTATTTTTGTTTAAAATTTCCACAGGGCAAAATGCAATGTCATGACCTTGTCTAACAGATGGAAAATAGAAAAATGTTCCTGTGAAGGAAACAGCCACTGGAACATTCAGGAAGGTGCCTTTAGGAGGCAAAAAATACTCGTTTTCATTTACCCTCTCTCAGGTACAAAGGTTTTGTGTTGAACCATGGACTGCAGGGAAGCAGGGCAAACCAAGCACTGGGCTGCAAGGTCTGAGTGTCCCCACAGCCTGGGAATTTTTTAATGGGAGCTGGGAGGGGTCAGTGCATGGCAGAGCTAGTTAGAATCAACAGGATGGAGCTGTGGAAGGACAGGCAGGGCCAGCCAGACATTGCTGCTTCACCCCAGTGCTGTCCACTGCCCCAGCCAAAGGAAAAAAGGGTTTGGGCAAAGATGGAGACTCTGCACTTGACATAGCTCCTGGCACAGAGAAATTATTAACAGGAGAAAAGGACAATATTAAGTTCAATTGAAACTTTTGCAGGGATACCAGAGGCTTTCATAGAATCTTTGAGTCTCTAAGAACATCTAGTCCAACCTTCTGGCCTTCTCTGCAGAATGGAGGGGAAATTCAGAGGTTCCTTACTTGTAGGGCTGCTTAGCCTTCCTTGACCACTAATTTGTTCTCTGCAATCATTTTGAAGAAGGATTGAGCTCTACGACTGGAAGAAATGTTTTCTCACTCATTAGCCATTTGATACAAAGAGAGATTCTCACAGAAATCAAACACAGCCTCTTATTAACTGCTCCACCAGCACAGACTGGTCCAACAAAGCTTTGTACATCTTTGAAGTTCACAGCTTAAGAGAGCCAGGTCGTTTTATAAGGTTTCATGTGAAATTGTCAGAAGAATGAAACCGATTGCAGATGGTGGAGTGATAAAGATGGTACAATAGCTCACTTGTGTTTTTCCCCATTTCCTTGGGAAGAAAAGAAAGGGAAAAGGGAGAAAGGGGAAAAAAAAAAAAAGTAGAAGAACACAGAAACTCCAACAAACAAAATTCTTTTGACAAATCAGTGTTGAAGGAGTTAGTGAGATTTCTGGCAAAACCACCAGGACTCTGAAGACAACCCGACTGCTGCAATATTTATTACTTTGCTTTTGTGAAACCTCTGACATCAAGGACTTTTGTAGTGACTGATTTTTGTCAGGATAATGCTGCAGGAACTGGAAGTGACAGATGATTTTCTTGGACATGAAGCCTGTGCGTAATGACATGAGAAAGAGGACATAAAAAAGTCTGCCCTGAAGCAGCTTAATGTGGCCCTGGAGAGCAGAGCTGTTATCACAGCTTACTGATGCAGTCACAGCAAGAAATGGATGCAAAGAAATGGATCCTGAAGTCAGACAGTTCAGCACGGGAAAGATTTGCTAAGTTGTGCTCCCTTATGACAGCCTTGTGGGGACAGGGGCTGGCAGGAGCAAATCAAGAAGAGGGATGTACCTCCAGAAATGAAATAGAAACTGGCTTTATTGTGTCACGTCTGTCCCCTGCACTGCAGCACCAGAAGATCACATGTAGCAACAATAAATGGGTTGAGCTTGACTCACATTGCTGAGGCTTGTGGCTGGGCTCCAGACCAGCCATGGCATCACAGAACCTTGTGTGCAGACAACTTTTCAAATGTAATTAACACAGAGCATCTAGACTTTTGTTAATACAGAAAAGTTGGGGAATAATTTAATGTAGTCAAAGAGTCGTGGATGATATTTTCAAAGGAAACTACTGATTAAAATATTAACCTCCCTTGTCCCACATCCATAGGTCTTTGAAATTGTTCCAAGCAGCACCCAACCTGGCCTTGAACATTGCCAGGGATGGGGCATGCACAGCTTCTCTGGGCAACCTGTGTCACCATTTCACCACCTCACAGGGAAGAATGTCTTCCTAATATTTTACCTAAACCTGCCCCCTGTCACTTTAAAGCCATTCCCCATTGTTCCTTAGGGGAGACACCTGTTCTGATTTTCTTCCCATCAGAAGATTCCAGCTGAAATCAGAGATGGAGTCACAGTGCTCTGCAGCAGAACTGATATTTTTAAACTTAAGGGCCAGCGTGGAAGCAAGACACCATAATCTTCTCTGGACATCTCAGTACATTCTCTGTGCCATACAAACACATCTTTCTGCTTTGATTGCACTTCAGGCAGTGTAATTGTGCTTGCTTTCAGTGGGAATGTAGTGAGGCATATAGTTGCTGTATATATATTTTGGTGCAAAAAGGTAAAATCTTTCCAGACTCCAAATTATGTATTTATTAAAATAAGATTTTGTTTTGACTTGCCCAAGTATTGGTTGTACATTTGGAAGAGGGGTTTATCTAAGACATAAATCTGTCTGAATAAAAATCAGAGCAAAATGCTTTATATTTACTTATATTTACTTATATTGGAAGTGCAGAAGATTACCTTTCTGAATGATAAATACAACTCTTACTGGCACAGGGAAGTACTGTCACAATCAGGCAATGCACCACTCTGGAATGTGCTGCAACTCCTTTTGTCTTTTTTGTTACACAGAAAAGGAAAAATAGGAACTACGATTGAAACATGTGTGAGGCCATTAGTGGGAATTTATAATTCATACAATCTCAGAGAATGTGACAGGATTTCCAAGTACTGAACTGGCAGACACTTAGAGATGCTGTAAATTAACCCACACGTGAACCTGCCAACTCTGTCCTTTCTCTTTGTTGCCTCATTTCAACTGAATTGCCAAGACAGGATTTCTCCCTGGATCCTGGTACAGTACATACACCTGTCAAGCAGAAGCTTCAAGTCAGCCCTGGGGAGCATCTTTAAAAGACAGTCCTGCAATACCAATGAATTCTCCAACCACTGGCAGCCCAGTTCTTTAATAGGATCATCGATTTAAGAACACACTGACCAAACCACTGCCATTTTCATGCACATGCTCAGGGCAGAGAATGATAATACGTGAGGTTGGACCTGCACCTCCTCTTGCATACCCACAAGTGAGGGTAGATCTCAGCAGCAGTCAAAGGGCAGTGCCCTCTGTCAGGAGGGAGGGCAAGGAACAGGTTGCCCAGAGAAGCTGTGGATGCCCCACCCCTGGAAGGGTTCAAGGCCAGGCTGAACAGGGCTTGGAGCAACCTGGGATAGTGGAAGGTGCCCCTACCCATGGCAGGGGGGTGGGATGAGATGAGCTTTAGGCTGTGTTCCTGCACAAAGTGTTCTGTGGGGGTCCGATAAGGTGCCCTCGCCAGGCAGTGGCTGCCGTGTTTGCACGGGTCCGTGGCCCTGCAGGACGCAGCAAGGGATGCTTCTGCAGGAAGTGTGGCTTTCAGTGAGATACAGCTCCAAGTACTAACACTTGACAGTAACTCTCCTGAGTGTTGCTGATATCTCTTAGCCAATATTACAGCATCCTGGCCCCGGTGCTTGGCTAAGAGCTGGGCACACAGCGCTCCGCTCCGTGGGGCTGCCATGAACAGCCTGCAGGTTATTCCGAGCAACTGCTCCCCTGACTTCTTTCTCCCAAAGATTCATGCAAGAGGCTTGAGTGCTCAGCTGGGTCCAGAGGACACCCTCTCCACTCCTCCAGAGCTGGAGGTCACTGGTCTGCACATGTACCTCTCTAAATCCTGGCTGCCTGCTCAGGAAGGCGGACACCAGCTCAGCCCTGGGCTTGTAAAGCAAATGAAGTTCTGCCTTGCATTTCAGAAAGAATGTCTTAACACCAGCAGGACTTTGCTGGCTGCTTTTATGCAAAACCTCCTGTTTGCTTTGTAAAAGATGGGAGGATTCAACTGAGTTTAAACTGGGCTTAAAGTATGTCACTGACTTTTTTTCTTTTTTATTGTATTTTTTCAGTGTATGCTGGCTCCTAAATTTACGAACTATTTTTAAAGGACTCCTTACATAAGCATGTTGAGACACTTCAAATTTGTTCTTAATAAGTGGAAAGACTTACAAAACAGGCCTGATGTGATGACTTGGGAGGGATTATTCACCACTGATGCCAATATATTCCAGACAGCCTGAAGAATTAAGCACTCTGGGTGTCGAAAGCAATCTGAGTATCACCTAAAACTTGTGCTAATGGAGCTCTGGTCTGCAAGGGGCGAGAGTGTCAAGAATCCAGAGCAAACCAAGGGACTGCAGGGAGGGCAAGGACAGGTAAGAACAACCTTTGCATTTTTATGGGAGCTTTTCAAATGATGATGTAGCCAAGCTCTGCTAAGAAATCTGTCTGATAAAGATGTGAGGCAAAGCACAGCTCTGATAAGTGATGGGCTGCATCTGCATTCCTACCAAGTGCTGCTGTCGCTCACTAAGCAAATTTATCATATTTTATTCTAAAGTGCATTGGATTCCAGAGTTAGGAATTTTCCTCTGACTCTCTTGTCCTGCTTGTCATTTCACTTTTCTTTAAGGAAACATATTTAACCACTTATAAACAGAATTTACTAACAGTTTTTCATGACGATCTCTCAGATGAGAAAGGAATCCCAAGGGACTGCAGAGACTTCCAAAGGATCAGTGCATGCAGGCAGCACTGGCATAAGTCAAAGCAGGGTCCTGACAGGATAGCACACCCTGTGGAATGCTTTCCAGGGAGATCATTCAGGCACTGATGTGCTGAGAAATAACCAGAAGGAATGATAGGAATTATTCCCCAGGATGAAGTATGGCCAAATATGAGTAGGATGCTTTTTTTTTGTAAAACAGGCAGGCTCAGCTCCATTTGATGTACCTGCTTGGGGTAAGTCTGACTGCCTTGCAGAAGGCAGAGGTGTCGACTTATATCATCCCCTGTCCCTGATCAATTTTCCTAAGTGAGTATTTTCCCAGATCACATTCCTCTGACAGCTGTAGAACAGCATGAAGGTTATTGTTCAGTCATCCTGGCTTTTCTCCTCATGGCCACCTGTTTTAACATAATATAGGCTGTTAAATACCTATTTAAAGGTGAGCTTGATTTATTTTTTTTTCTGTAACAGCTACTAGGGTGTTGCATTTTTGTTAATGGAAAGAAACAAGGCTCATTTAATTGCAAATAAATAGACTCATCCAGTGGCAGAGCCTTGAAAACCTTTTTAAAACCCAATGTGGATACTAATTTAGTTAATTTATTCTGTTTTCTGGTACCCTCTTTGGTCAAGGGCCATTTCCATTCCAGACCATGCATGACCCTCACTGCCACAACGGCCCAAATCACACTGTCCATTCAGTTCATCCATTTTGTGCTAAAGTCATTACCAAAAATTGCTGACATTTCACTGGCAGTAAAAAGGTCCGTGGGTTCACTTCCTTTTAGCACAGTCACTTGCATGTTTTATTAACAAGCAGGTGAAAGCCAACACTTCAGGAAGACATTCCAACTCCAGACACCACACTTGGAAGATGACTGAAATATCTGTCTCCTGTTAAATGAGTGGGTCATAGCAGGGGGCAGAAATGTGAGGAAGAGCCTTGCTTGGGGTCCTGACCAAGGCCATCCAGCTGACTGCACCATGAACAAGCTACGTGACAAGGCTGGGTACCAAACACATCTAAAAGTGTTGCTAGTGGCACAGCTTCTTTTTACTTTTTAACTTCAGAAATCAGCAAGTCTGGACTGTGCCAGGCTGAGGTCCAGGTCCTTCTGGGGTCTGTGGAAGGGGGTTTCTAAGAAGGCTGTAGAAAGTTCCACTTGGCACGTTCGACTGTATGACATAACTAGTGATCAAAGCACAAATTCCAAATCTTGCTTAACATCTTTCCTTCCACAGCTATAAAAACTGAGAACAGCATGAGGTGCTAGAGGCCTTACCCCAGGAAAGAAGTTCTGTACACCAGAAATAGAGATTTTTTTTTTTTTTTTTTTGTAATATTTGCTATTTTTTGTTGCTGCTAGTGTGTTTGTGAGGAGTGATTCAAAGATGTCCTGACTACATTGAGTAAGAGCTGACTGCAAGATAAACACTGATATAATTTTATTTCTGTTTTTATCTACCAAATATTCACCTTTGAAACCAAGGCCTGGAAAGTTTTGGCTAGGGAAATGGCACCAATTCTGAGTGTGGAATCTCACCTCTGCTATACACACAGTTCCCCATATTCAAAATTAGAGGCTTGCTTGAACTTCCCTACAGCTAAACACTAGCCAGGAAAGTTGGGATACAGATGTCCAACATCTGGATTACACACAAGCATTTTTAACATTGTACAGCATACAAGAATCCTGATCACAGTCTGGAGCACAGGTAGAGCTGAGGTAACTTTATGCTGAGCTCCCACTCCCAGTGTTCCCACTGGCAATGCAGCCTCAGGGTGCACAGTGGAAGACAGGCTGTCAGGGTGGGGATCTTTGGGCTTCACTGTCTCCCTCTTTGGGAACCAACCACTTCAGTGCTACCTGGGTCTCGTCATAATTCTTGGATCTTCCTCTCTCCTTCTCTTGAGACCATTAAAAACCTTTATGACCTTTACTTACCAGCTAAATTATTCTACATTATTTCTTCATATGAAATTATTCTTTTAGAAGGTCTGATTTGCATTTGTCCACTATGTAAAGTGTCTCAGAAGGGAAGTAAATTGTACAGCTATTTTCAAGTCCCTGGTGGTAAGAGAAAATCAGACAAATCTTCCCTCTGGCCCAGCCCTTAGGTATTCCTGCAACCCCTTCATTGCAGGAAAATGAATATCATAGATCCATATGAAACAGTTCTGGCAGGGAAAACCACACTCAGCTGAAAGATACGTTTTAGCCATTTGGATATTATTTCAACTTTCAAGATAACTGTTCCTTTGAGGAGCTCTAACTATAAATCCCAAAATGCCCACCAGGAGTTGGGTGGGAGCCAAAAATGCCAAGGCAGGGGAAAATAATTGTTTTCAAATGATGATAAACGTGCAAGGTCGGCAGGGAACAGAGGGGCTGTACTGCTAGATGGAGATAGCCCTGTAACTCAGGGCTGTGAGTTCTGTACACTAAACAGAGCCTAACATCTCCACAGGGTGTTTGACTGCTGCAAACGCAGTAGGGAACAGGTCTGCACTGGTCTAACTCACATGGCAGAAATGATATTTAAAGAGAATCTAAAGACACGAGGTATAGACACAGTGTGCAGTGCTAAAGCTTTGGCTTGTTCTGTTTCATTTCCCTGAGGTGAAGAAATGACAGATTTTGTGTTTTTTAAATTATTGCAATGCAAATAATTTGACAGCTTGGTCTGGAGGTTTTTGTGTCATGAAATGTTGTTTGAAACTGTGGAAGGCAATACAATAATTATACAGTCAAGCATGTCTAAGGATGAAGGATACTTTGAGTAGAGGCTGGGAATTTGCCACTGTTGTGGGTCCAGATTCCTTCATGCCTTGGACAGATTCCTACACAGTGTGGGAGGGGTATGCAGGCCTCAGGAATAGCACTGCTTTGAAACTGCAGTTGCAAGTCGTGAGGAATCAGCTTGAGGGAGCCTGGTGATTACTTTCTAAGGATATCTACATATAAAAAAGTATGCCTGGGAGTATAAATCAGCATAGCTCTGCTGTCTGCAGCATAGCTACATCCATCTTCTCCAGCTGAGGATCTAGACAAAAGTACTTCGGCAACACAGAGGACTGAAAACTACCAGAACACCTCTAAAGCTCATGTGCCAGCACGCAAAAGAGGCATTCAGCTGTGTGGAGTGGACTTCTTTCATCTGGGGCAGTTAAAGCAGAAAAGTGAACTTTAGATTCTCACAATTTTACTGCATCTGTTAAAGCAGTATTGGCTTTCAGCAATGAAATGACTATTCAGGCCAAGTGTCTCTGCAGAGTTTCGGGCACTCCATGAACGGATAAAATTTCAATTGCAGAAACAAGAGAAAGTACCAGACACAAATGCACCACGTATTACATTTAAGGAAAGACAGTGAAGGGGCAGGTTATACCGTGGGAATAGGCAGCAGCTGGTGGCTGACTCTGGTGTTATGACTAAGTAATCGATGAGGCCACAAAAAAATTAAGAAAATTAGTAAGTAAGGGCAGCCTGCCCTTGAGAAATCCAGGAGGGCTGCTCTGTAGGCGAACAGCAGAGAACAGCTATGATCCAGGCTTGGGCTCCACGCCGGGTCCCTTGTTCCCAGGCAGACGCAGTTGGCAGCAGCCGGGATCACTCTCTGGTGGCCCCTCGGGCCAGAAAGAGGAGGTACATTGGCAGCCCAGCGAGGGCACGCAGCCAGCTCCCCCTGCCAGAACTCAGGTTGCTCCATCGGTGCTGGAGCAGGGCCCATGGAACAGCAGACACCCGAAAGCTGGGAAGGCCAGGCCAGGAGCCACTCACCTGTCCGAGCGTCCTTCGGTCCCGAGGCTGGCGTGGGGCAGAGCCGGGCAGTGGCGTGGCTGTGGCAAGGACACTGTCCCACCTGGCCAGAGCTCCTGGGGCTCAGTGAGGAGAGGTCCTGGGGACACCTGCGCTCCAGCAGCTCCTGCGTCTGGAACAGGCTGCAGCTCTGCTTCCCCCATGCACAGGGCTTGCTGCACATGTCTTTGCTCTTCCCACTGCTGGTCTGGACAGGCCTCCTGCTCATCCTTTCACTTCATTAAAAGGGCCTCAGCCTCTCCTCCAGCATCTTAAAACATAGTGCTGGGAAAGTCAGCAGTGACAGGGGTGACAGGCAGAGCTGGAGTAACCACTGCACCCTTGTGCTTACAGCTCCTGCAGTTACCTTCTGCCTGGCTGAGAATCTCTCTCAGTGATTATCTGGCTCTTCTGATTTTCATCAGCTGGAGAAATGCATCTTTGGGATTATTCTCTCAGCATCTTTACCTGCCCCTTAATGTCACAGCCTTTGGTCTGTTAGTCCACTTATACTTTGTCTCAATTCCAGCCTCATCCTCCTGCAAGGGTAACCCACAAATAAAGCAAAGTGGGAGTTGCCATGTTAATGTGCTTTCCTTGAGCCCTCGGGGAAAGGTCCTGAACATGATTTCTTCCGCTTGGATGGAAAGAGGAATTTCTGTTAGAGCCTCCATGAAATTACAGTCTTCTTTTTTCATGAAATGTAAACCAAAGTAAATATTACCTTAGAGTCTCTTATTCGTGTCGCAATAAAATGAGACACTTCCTTGGAAATAAGTTTTAAGACACGAGTCTTGTAATGTTGGGATTTATTGGAGTGGAGTTCACAGCTGACCTGAGGTCTGGAGGGTTTGGAAGCAATAGTCTATGTGAACTTCCCCTTCTCCAGCACATGAGGTGCAAAACTGGCCAGTTATTCAGAGACTTCCCCACCCTTCATAAGCTCGTGTGCTCATATATCTCTCATGGTACATAAAGAATGACATATTGCAGTGAATCTGCTAAGAATAGCTTGTAAAATACATCATTATATGAATCAGCCTCATTAGAAGTCTCCTTCTCTCATGATTTAAACCAGACACAGTACTCACAGGAATGGAAATCAGTTTTTTTCCTCTTCTGCTGGCATGTCGTGCTCAACCAAATGTTGAAACAGAAGAAAGTAATTCTCTGAACTCAAGGCCAGAAGTAGAAAGTAAGTACTGCATTACCGTGATGCCTCTCTGGCATAATTAAGGTCTTGGGTGTTTCCCTGGATATGACTTTCCAGCTTCATTAATAAAATATTATGTTGCTCTTCTGAACAGCACATAGCTACATTCCTTGCATACTCCCAATCCCCCTGACTCAGGACACTGTAACACCTCACTTTCTGCATCCTCAACCATTCCAGGCTTTTCTCCCACAGCTGCTGCTGTTTATGAAGGGGATTATCCAACATGGTGCCTGTGATAGCAGGAGACAAGGCTGGGCAAGCCAGGAGGCCTCTCTCAGCCCTTTTTTCCACAAGGACTGGTGCACCAGATGCCATGGCTGCATGACTCAGACCTCATCCTACTTGCCTGTCTGCTGGTGCAACCACTTGCCAGTTAACTCAGCGAAGGCAGTGTTTGACTCAGACAAGGCAGATACAACCCCAGCGACACCCCAGGGATGGCTGCAGCTCTGGGCTAGTGGCCATGTCATGTAGGACTCATGGAAATAAAGGGATGGCTCTGTGCTCCAAGGCAATGAAAAAAAGTCTTCACTCCCATTTGTAGAGCTCACTGACAAACTGCAGGTACAGCAACTTTTTATTGTTTCTCTCTTGTCACTTCAGGATCAGAGACTGTTGTATTTCTTGCTGTTATTTCTTTAAAACCATGCCAACACACACCCTCCGCAGCACACTGCCTTATAAACCTCTGGCTGCACTCTTCTGAATCACACTGATTTTTTAATTAACTCTTATAACATCAATTACTCAGCTGCCCTTGGTTGCTCTGGCCTCCTGTTGCTACCAGCCATGTAACCATTCTCTCTCCCTGGTTTGCTCTGCATTGTGGTCTTGTCGCCAAGAGGCTTTGTTGGCTGAACACCACCATGTGCTTGTCTCCCACCCAAGACTTTGGGCCAAGAGCATCATCAGGAGGCTTGTCACAATCAAGACATGATGACTTTGCAGGCAAGCTGTATTTATCTTGAACTTATTTTGTTTGTTGGACTCTGCTTTCACTTTTGCAGAAGTAGGTCAGAAAAGCAGTCTGGATGAATGTTACTTGTAGAGGTGACGAGCAGCTTCTGCTCAGCCCATGGAGGCTCCACAGAAAGCACCACTGCCTGTTCCAACAGGCTTTAAATATAGCCCTTCTCGCCTGCAGTGTCCTCAGGCTGCTCTGAGACCTTTCAGTGCCTTTGGTTGCTGCCAGTGCAGTCCCTTCAGTGCACCTGGGTGTGTTGCGGGCTGGATTTCAGTGCCACTGCTGCTTGGAGGCAATGGGCCTGCTGGGCTGGCCACAAGCTGCACTAAATAAGCCATAGAGAGACACAGGCTGGAAGTCCTGCACTAGGGAAGGAAGGTTCTTACTCTCTCCTGTTCTCTGGACATCTGTTATTTTTTGTTAGCAGGAAATAGAAGTCCCTGATTTTCCTTCTGCCAGAGTTTGGATGTTCTAGCAGGTGGATGGTGCCGAGGGTTCAGCGCCATCTAAAGATGAATCAGTGTTTGCAAAAACCTGTGTACTTTTTTTGCAATTGCACCCCACTCAGGTGGTGGCATTTCAGGGCACAGAACAAGCACATTTTCTCTTTATTTCTAGACTTGGTCATCCTTACCCACACATCTGCCTACATGTCATAATTTGAAGGAACTATTTTTAATAGCAATTCACAGAACCTTCATGTCACTGCTGGTTTTGCCATGACAGAAGTGGGTTTTGTCTATCTCTCACTTTGTTCATCAATAACCATTTTACAAGCCCTGTTTTGTATCAGCTGTGATTTTTACTTCAGGACCGTGCATCTTTTGCAATACAAGCCTTGCCTGCTACCCCTCGGATTCTGAAGTGAGGATCTGGTTCCCAAAGCTGGGGTTTCACAGCTGTGGTCTGACTGGTTTCCTATCAGCACATACAAAAGGAGTGAGCACACAGCAACAGCTCAATACCCACTTCAAACCTCAGCCTTCTCAGCTGGAACAACTGTTGTGGTTTGAAGTTGTTTTGTTAACTTCTTTGGCTAATTGATAACATCTGCACCTCACCACCCTTCCTCGCTTCTCAAGCTGCTTTCAAATAGATGGACAGATAATGCTGTGGCAGATCTCAGTTTCTGTATTAGCGACCTATTGTTACACTTTTGAAAAATTGTGTGAGAACTGGGGGGTGTCTTTGAATAAAGGCTCCTTTCACACAGTCTCAGAAACAAGCCCAGAGACACTAATAAACCCTCATGCTATTAATTTGGCATTTCTCTTGTGATCAGATAAAAAACTTATGATTTCACACTTTCTCCCCCTCTATTTTTCCTACCATGTTTTCTGAAGTTGGAAATTTACACTTTGGGCTTTAAATATTGGAATTAGTATTTATTTCTCATTAGTTTTCATTTTCTTTGTATTACAATAGATGGATCAGGAACTGGTATATGTGATATTTTAATAAATAAAATCCTTGTATTCAGGATCACTCTTGAAGTCTGGTAATACACAGTGACACCATATAGGTCCCAAGGAGACATTATGGTTGTAATGGAAATATCATATATCTCATATCCCAGGTCTGATATATCAACTCAGCAATAAAAAGAAACAGGATATTTGCAACTATATTTTAAACAGGGATTTTGCTGTTACTATGAGAACATGGATTACTTAGAAATTTTGGTGAGAAAACTCCTTAATGGTTTCATCAATGTCTAACCCCATGAGATCTCAGTTCTCGCACTGCTATTGAAATAGTTATTAACAGAGTGAAAATCAGAAATAAATGAGTGTGGTGCATTGGTGTCTGCATGTACCCCTCTGAGTTAGGTCTCAGTGCAGGTCAGATGGTCCCTTCTCTCATATTGCAGGATTCCCAGGATCAGATTTGGGTTGTGCCTAGAGGCATGTGTCCACTGTGAACTCTCCTCACCTCGACACCTTTCTGTTTTGGCTGGGGAGAGGTTCCCTCCTCCCTCTCCCTCCTGGTGTTGGGGTGGTTGGTGGTGTTGCTAAGCCAGGTCTGCAGATGTGGGTGATGTGCAGGGAGCTGACGTAAGGCGAGACTTGAAGGGCTGATGTTGCTCAGCCAGCCAGGAGAGCCTGGTGAGTTTCCTTGTAAAAGGAATTTCTTATGATTCAGGGAGACTTGTGTTACACAAGGCTTTGAAAACAGCATCTGACACAGGATAGGGCTATCCCCTTTATGAATTCCCCAACAGAACCCACCCACTGCCATGAGCACTGTTATTGTTGCCGTTCTTTTATTTTGTGCCCTTTCAGCATCACCAGCATCTACAGAAAAGATAAAATCCCAAATACACATCTTATAACGTCACCTAATGCAAGCTCAACACATTTGGTCCTAATCTGAGTGCCTGGACTGGGATGAGTTCTGCAGGGCTGCAATAAAATAAATATTTTCCTGCACTGAGAAAGCTCAGGGAAAGGTTCAATATCAGGTCAGCAAAGGGAGCTCTTTAACCGTGTTTTGCTAGACATGGACCATATCCTCCTTTAAGAAACTGTCAGAGCTCCATAGTGGCTGGTGGATGGAAGTGATTGAAAGTATTCACCTCTTGCTCATTTTAAATGTAGGATTTGGTTGGTGTTTGAGGAAAATTGGGCAGTGGGTACAGCCTCAGCTTGCAGCAACAAGAATGTTTCCACCAGAAAAACAAAAATTACTAGTGAATGAGCAACTTCTGGTTGGAATTCTCTTTTCTTCCCTGCCCAAATTGGATTACTTGCAGGAACAAAGGGAACAAGCAGCCCTGTTGCAGCAGACCAGTCCCAGGTGAGTAAGGCCGAGCTACTTAACAAGTGGCAGTAGAGGGAGAGCTCCTTCAATTGCTTTTTCAAACAAACCTGACCCACCTGTTCTGCCATATTAATGCAGGAACCAATGGAAATGTGATCCACAGGTGCATTATAAGAGGGAAGGCAGAGGTACTGGGAAGGAGGTTTGCCTTTTTGCTGCAGTGTGAGACAGTGCCTGAATGTTTTGTGTCATTGCACACCTGGTTGCAGAAATAGTCTGAACATCAGAAGAATTTGTTAAGGTTAGTAGTTTTCTACTCCTTTGCAGATGTGTTGTTTTTTGGTATACCACAGGTGAGTAAAAAACCTCATCTTGCTGGTAAGTCATTAAAAACCTATTCCTAAGAGATTGTGCCTCTACTAAACCTCTTGGTATCCATATTGTTGCCTTTCTATAGCTGGGTACTGCTGCAAACTTGAGATCATTCCCTTTCAGTTTCCTGGGAACTGATTATGAGCTCTGGAAATAAAATGTGGTTCCTTAGGTGGTGATTCCTTAGATTAAACTGATTTATTGAGTAACTTTCCTAAAGGTTGATGCTTTTCTAGTTGGAGAAGTAATTAATCTTCAACTTAAGCATGCATTTAGTTATTGAATGTTCTCTCTTTTGTACTAGACAGGAGCATTTTTTCTCATTTCTAGACTCCTACCAGCCCATGCAAAGAACTCAAGGTTTTGAACAATTTCAGAAAGAGGACTGTGAGCAGAGCTGGAAATGAGCGCAGGGGTTTTGGTTCCAGGTACCTCTGACTAATTAATTATCCACTAATGTGATTCAGCCTTCAGAAAGATCAGACATACCCACCGTGAACTAACTAAGCTCAAAGCAAAGGGATTGGATGCACATTTGCAGACCTAGGTCAGAAAGAAAGCCATGGTGGGCTCATAATAGAAGTAGATGATACTC
This sequence comes from Lanius collurio, assembly GCA_020086605.1. Classification (NCBI taxonomy): domain Eukaryota; kingdom Metazoa; phylum Chordata; class Aves; order Passeriformes; family Laniidae; genus Lanius; species Lanius collurio. Next base: position 1,781,324 of record JACBWW010000030.1, on the reverse strand, counting down.
TACACCTGGGCCTAGACATTTTACTACTTATTTAAATTCAGCAAATGCATTCCATGTGATCTCATACCTCTTGGAAAAACCTAATTCTCCTTGATCAACAAAATATATATTTATCAAGACACTTCAGAGACCACTTTGGGAAAAGCAAGTGGCTCTCACGATTGGACTTAAATCACAAATGAAGACTTTTGCAGTATTTTCAGCAGAGGACTTTAAAGCAGAGATTGAATTGAATATCTCTGTTTTTGTTTGCTGGCTGTCAGTGGGAGGGTGATGTGTCCTGTCCTTGCAGAAGTTGGTTAAGTGAAAGTATTCCTTTATGATCATTGCCATTTATCCTTTAATTTTGGAGCAGCACTAATCCCTCTCCTTTCAGGGTGTGTCAGTGCACTTACAGGCTATGATAAGTTGCCCAGCATTGAAGGTTTTACAACCTTATGTGTATTTTTGAATTTTTTTGGGACACATATAGATCATGTTAAAAACCAGAAGTCCATTGTTCAATCAATCAAGTTAATCCTGGTGCTCCTTGATAACTATAGCTATCACATTTCAGAGTGATTTTATTGGATATTACTGGGATTACTTGTAGTAGCCACTCAGTCTAGACAGGGGTTTCTATTACAGTGAACACAGACAAAAGGGTAAGAAATATTAATGCCCAACATCCATTAACCATGCACAAACTGCATATCAGAGAGTGGATCCTGTTCACTTGGCTGGGGGTCTCCCTTCCCTTTTATTTATCTCTCAGAAGGGCACTGGCTTCTTAATTAAAAGGAAATAGGTTGCCTTAATAAAGGAGTAAAAAAATAAGGAGCTGCTTGAAAAATTTACCTCTTAGAGCAAATGGAAATTAGAGATATTTTGATCAACTGTCCTAATATTAGAAAGGCCTGAGTATTTTGCCCCCAAATCTGTCTGGGATGGCTTTTTCTTCTCACCTTTTTGTGAGATTGGAGCAGCCATGGTGATCTTGCTTAGAAACTTGGATCTCCAACAGTCCTGTTGTGAGAAGTATGATGAAATGGACCTCCATACTCGCCAGGGCTGGATAAAATTACACTGCCCGTGGTTTCTGAAACAAAGCCTTTAGAATGACAAGCACTCCAGGAATGCAGTGCCTTGAATAAATGTGATGGGCCAGTGAGTCGTTCCCACCATCTCTTGGAAGACAACTCTGCTCAATTAGGACTACTGGCTGATTAAAATTAGACCTAGTTAACGAGGCACTGAGTGAGGTAATGAAGTTAAACTCTAAAGCATTTCAAAATCTTATTTTATGCTATTCCACATGTTCATAGACCATAACGTGTGGGCAAACATTGTATTTGCTGCCTAAACCACTTGTGTCACTGACTGTATTTTGGATAGGACATATTTCGGATTGTTGTCAAATTGCCCATCATAACATGAGCTCCACCAGGTCTTTCAGAGAATTTTGGGAGTCAGGGGAACAGTAGAAACACTCAAACACTGCTTGCATATGGCTTGCTGTCCTGCATTCATGCACCCAAAGACCTTGATGTCCTTTTGTTCTTCACATCCTTTTGGGATCAAAAGCTAATTAGCCTGTTGTTGGGAAGGGTGTGGGATTAGGTAGAAGCAGAAGAGTCAAACCCTTTTTTTGTTGGAGGAAGGAATGAAAAACAAATTCCCTAGTTATGTAAGAAGTTTGCAATTATTTCAAGATTCCCTTAATTCCTGGATCATGAGGTTGATAATGGACTATATAGAGACATAAATCAAGATTTCCCTGCAAGATTTTAGCTTGGTGTAGACTTGGAGAAAATACTCTGCATGCCAATGGTCTCAACCCTGTTTTATATCTGACAGCTGATACTGGTGTGTTTGAACACACTTGAGGGGCACTGGGGGCTGTGTTAGGGTTGCTCTCACTATGTCTGTCATCCAGCTCCTGGGGCACAGCCCTGCTCGTCCCTAATCCTCCACAGCAAATTGACCTGGGACCGGAAATCTTGTCTGTTGTTGGCAGAGCACCACAGTGGGTTTGGTGGGTCCCAGCTGGTTTACATCCCTATTTTATAAATGGAAATGCTGCCACCATGAAGCTCCACTTATATCCAAGTATGCCTAGTTCTCTGGGTTATTTTAAGCAGCAGTTATGCTCTTGATGCAGTTATGGCTGTTACAATAGGTTACTGCATTAAACCTGTGGAGCAGGGCAAAGCAGGTGGATTCCCTCAGTTTTAGACTTAGCAGTGAAAAGTTTTTCTCTATGTATGTATTTATCTTGATCCAGCAGCTACAGGCCTGCTTGCCCTGACGGATCTCCTCCCTTAAACTTTCATTTCATGGTAATAAACCATAAATTTCCAGGGTATTTCTCAATGTAGTGTCAGAAAGGAAAGGGCAGCATAAATTTCTGCCCTCATTTCCAGGAAGATTTTCTTCCAAGAATAATTATTGTTATATAACTTTAAGATCACAGTATCCAACTATATGTATCATTTGAGGCTCTTTCTAATAAGCATTGTCTCTAGCCTGTGGTTCACTCTGGTTTAAATATTCTCAACTTTTTGGTCAAATAACTGCCTAGAACAGTATTTTTAAGAAAAGATGATGCTTGGCAATGACTGGGAATTCTGTGGCTTGCATCACTCTTCAGAGAGTTTGGGTTAATGTGTGTACTTTTCAAGAAAAAAAAACCCACCCCCAACCTGGGAAGGCTTTAACTGAAACACCATCCAAGACAACTTCCAACTTTTTCTTTGATTGTGTTGCTGATGTGAGGGTTCTTCTTTTCTGAATATAACTGGACTTCCTGAATTTCTGATTCAGTTTCTTTTCTTCTTTTTTCCTACCTTCCTGTGGTGCTTTCCTGAGTGCCACTCAAGCTCTTGCAAGCTGAGCAATCAATGGTACTGCACCAATGTCATTAATTTTGGATCAAACATTTTTCTTTAAAATTTGTCAGAGATGTGAACATTTTGGAAGTTAGACTATGAAGGAAGGAGTTGTCCATGGCAAAGGCTGGTTGGTGCTGTTTCATCAGCCATCTGGCTGGGAGATCCTGACTGTCCCCCTCCTGACAGGTTTTGAATGACGATGGAAAATGCAGATGTTTAAATGATAATTGATAACATTACTCATCTCAGTGATTTTCTTGGCAGTGCTCTTGCTTTAACATTATTTTTTAATAAAGCTTGCCACTTTAAATTTCATTTTAAGCAGAAAAAAATGTTTTTAAAGTTTCAGATTTGGAAGCTTTTACAGAGCTTAATAAAAATTCACTTGGGCAAAGCGCAGTAGACAACTCTATTGTTACTGATGGTTTCTATTTAAAAAACATGTCTCTTTTGTTTGCTGCATCTTGCAGCTGCTGAGAGTCTGTCTTGCTTCCTCTAAGTCTTTCTTCTGCCATCTCACAAGCATCAGAGAGGGGGGCAAGTGCCTCCAGCACTACCATTGCAGAGAACTTGATTTTCTTCTCTCTTGCATGACTCAGGTCTTTGTATTGGTATGGGAGTGATCTGGGCAACAATCAGGAATACTGGGGAGGAGGAGATGCTCTCGGTAAATTGGGAGGGTCAAACACCCCACCATGCTTTATAAACTATTGTTAGGCAGCAGGATGGACAAGTGCACAGACTTTTATGTGGGAGAAATAGATGCTTAATCTTCACCACTGCTCTGGGACCCTCCTATCAGATAACTGGGCAAAGCGCTCCCTGTAAAACTTGTTGGGACAGAGGAGGATACCTGTGTTAAGCTGCAGGTACAGTTCTATAGAGATGGGAATGACAGTTCTGTCAGAATCCTGCTCTGCTTTTGGATTTGGCATTCGAAGGACAGAAAAGCAACAGCAAAACAACTCACAGAGTGACACAGACTATTCCAAGAAAATAATTTAGGAGGAAAAGAATTCACATATGAATGTACTGGGTAAAACATCTGTCTGGGGAGTCTGGGATCTGACTCATCCTACTGCCACATTCCTGGACCTCTGTTGCATCTCTAGGAAGAAGCCAGCAAATTGAAGAAAAGGAAATAAATAAAGTTAATCTCTTGCCTACCTAGTAGCTGTATCTCTTTACCAGCTTAACACTTCTGGGCTGTATATTCATGTAGGAACCCCAGTTGTACTTCTTTTTATGTGTATTGACTTAGTGAAGTGCAAACATGTTAAAAAGTTCACTTTCTCCTTTATACGAGTCTATAAAAAAGCTCTTAAAATGGAGTCATAGTGTTTCAATGAGACAAATGAATGATCAGCTGAGACCCAACAGTCCTTTCCGATGGATTAGGTGCTTGTGTGAGAAATTCTACGATGCTAATCAGCCTGGAGAATGTTCATGCCTCCAGGACTATGTAATGGCACAAAACATTGTGATGCCTCCAAGCTATAATGGGATAGGCAAGATGCAGTAACAAGTATCACTCGTGATATTTGATTCCAGCTAGAATGGGACTTTGAGAAGTCTCTAGGCAGCACAGATTTCTTACACATTTATGGACATTGGGGTAAAACTAAACATATCCACACTAGCCTGGAATTTTTTCTAACTGCTATTTGGATACAGTAATGTACAGAAATAATTATAAACACATGCACAAGTAGATCAGTGTGATTTCAGTGCCTGCTTTTAGGAGGAATCACACATTAACATAGTTTCTGAATTTTGCAAATGCACTGCAAAATTGCAGCTCAATAAATGGAAATTTATATGTTCATCTAAACTGATGACACCAGTATAAAATAAAGATATTTTCCAGTTGGGATTAGAAAGCTGTAAGACATGACAGAAGTGTTCATAATTAGACATTTCAGCACAAATTTGAATTCTTATGCAGTTGATCCAAAAACAGTTCTCCAGCAAAGCATGCATCTGTTTAAACACTTACTGTGGAAGGGATCGATCCCACTGCAAGAGCAGTAAAACACATATTTGCTGTGATAGCATAGAAGTGGGTCATAGTTTACCAGAAGGAATCACTTACTGTACAGAGCTGTTAGACTTTATTTCTGTACATTTGGAATTTTTGAGTTATGTCCTGTCACAGCTGCAGGCGTGCAAGTGCTGTGTTTATACGCTGTGTTAGTCACTGAGAAAATAAAGAAGAAAAAAAGAGGGTATTTCCTCAGCATGACGATGGTGAGTCCCCTGGCACAGGCTGCCCACAGAAGCTGGGGCTGCCCCATCCCTGGAATTTTTCAAGGCGAGGTTGGACAGGTCTTGGAGCAACCTGGGATAGTGGAAGGTGTCCCTGCCCATGCCAGGGTGTGGAATGGGATGTCCTTAAGGTTCCTTCCAACCTAAACCATTCTATGATTTTATGTCTTTCTGGGCATGGTATTTTTGTTTTGGGAGATAAGGAGTAAAACTGAGGCATTTTAAAACAGCCCACAGGATGGTTGGCTCTCTACAGGCTTCACTGAGCATCAAAGGATGCACCTGAGTTGGTGCTGAAATGGTTAATTAATAACATAGGGCTGGAAAATCAGCCCTCTGCCTGGCACAAGTGCTTCAGGAATCCTGCCAGGAGCCAGTAGCTGAAAGCCTCACTAAAACCACTATTAAATGCCTGGAGTCTTAAATGATTTGTGGTTTGTCAAGGTGACACAGTTGTGGTGTTCAAGGAAATGCAACCTGAGAGACATCTCTGCTATTTACAGAAATGTGTAAGCAATGCAGCTTGTGAGTGTTTATGTTGTCATTACAAGAACAAAATGTTATCTGCATAATTACAAAGTTATATTCTGATAGGGATTCTTATTTAAGCCTGTTACATGCTCCAGCAAAGCAGAAAATCCCTTCCTGAGCACCGTTTATAATGGAGCATTAAGAATACACTTACATGTTATCTTTTCTTGCTTTATATACATCTATTTATTTTTAAAACTGTTTTCTGGTGCTTTCTAGGATTTCTTTCCCGGATGCTGGAGAGAGCATTTCCCTGGAGCTGGCTACAAGAAGGAATGTCTGTACAGCCATATCTGGTAATATTCCCTGTGCCTCACTGTGACCAGCCCTTTCTCTCCACAGTCTGCAGTAGGGCCTGGGACAGGGAATTGAGGTGGGCAATGGAGTGGGCGAGGTTTGTCATCTCTGAGGAAAGTGCATGGCCTAGGACAGGCTGATAATGTTCATAGATTTCATTCTGTAAAAATTAAACTGAACTTCATTATGCAAAAAGTGATGATATTTAGTGGTGGGCCTGGCAGTGTTAGGGCCATCTTGCCTTTTTTTTTTTTTTTTTTTTTTTTTAAACCTAAAAGATTTTGGGGTTTAATATGATGCCAGAGGACTAAAATATCTCTTATTCTCCCCCTGGCAATCTTATTAGCAGAATTCAGTGAAGTGAATGTGCCCTCAGGGATGCCCCAAGCATGAACTCACATCTGGGCAGTACCTCCAGGATGGAGGGCACTGGGAATCCTTCTTGGGGGCAGTGGGGGCCTTTCAGGATGTGCTGTTATGCAGGGTCATTGCAGCTGTTGGGGAGTGGCTTCTCAGGGGGCTCCACGAGCCATTTCTGATGGGCCAGCCACCTGAGCTTGCTGAGCCAGCCCTGCCCTCTCCAGACCTGGGGAATAAAGGTGCTCCATCATCCTGTACAGTCCTGTGATGAGTTTGGGAAATACTAAATAATGTTTTTTTTTTAAATGAAAAGGGAAGGAAAGGAGGGGGAACCCCACAAAGGGAAGCAGGTGAGAGGGAAGGGCAGATAGGGTAACTCCTGGCAGTTAAGCTTTCCTGGGGGCAGCCTTGCTCCATGGGCAGAACCTGCCTGGCTGCTTCTTCCACTGGTCTTGCTTGTGCACAACAGGACAAACAGCCAATGATAATAAAAAAAGGCCACTATCAATCAGGCTTTGCTTGCTGAGTCACTGGGAATTTGTATCTGGAAGGCTGAGGAACCTCCTCAGTTTAGTGCTGTCTCCAGCTGAGAGATGATGGCTGGACAGTGACCAGGGCAGCCCTCCCTGGTTTCCTGCAGGGATTCCCACACTGCAGCGTCCTGGAGTGGGAGGATGGCTCAGCAGGAGAACACAGACCTACTCCATGCAGTTTCCTGCAGTGGTCCGTGGATGTATCTCCCAGTGATGTGGGAAATGAGCTGGTCTTGCCAGTTTTGTTAAGGCACAGCAGTAAATTAAGCAGTGGTAAAAGAATGCAGGACTGCCCCCTTTCCTGGGCACTTGCAGGACTGGAATTGTAACACCAGTGTTGGTGGCTTTATTATGGACACGTGCATGCTTGGATTGCAGGCCAGGGGCTACACTGAGCAAACATTTAGTGTGATGGGAGGAGGGAAAACATCTATTTTCTTGTGCCAGTACAAAGGATGACTAATTACACCAGGAACAGCTGCAGTGCACTTGAAAATATAGAAGACCAGCTGATCCCTACCCTGCTTGCCCAGCCAACTGGCAACACCCGAGCCCTGCCAGGTAAAAACCAGGCTCTGTGCTTTGTCCATGTCATTAGAGCTACACTTGGAGAGAAGTGAGCAAGGAACAAGCTTTACTTCACTGCTTAATGTTGCTCAGAAGGAAAAAAAAATAACTGGAATAAATATTTCAGTCCAAAGTAATATTTACTTGGGTGCTCAAAACTTTGTAAAATGCCCTGAAGGTCACAAGACATTCATTCTGCTGTGTATTTCTCTTTAAGAAGGTGCTTGTAAGTACTACTGCAACATATGTGTGATGAGGGGTTGCCATGGCAAACAGGTTTTGGCACTATTTAAGAGAGAGTTTTATTGCACAGCAGAATAAATAAGCATGTTAAAGCCACATACAGTAACTTGTTGGCACATACATTAATGCTCCCAAGGGCTGCAATAACTTAAGCACCCTCCCTTTAAACATTTTTTCAGTGTTTTTTCTTTTTTATTGACTACATGCATTTAGTATTAGGGCTAGGAATGTCCCATTTCCACCCTCTTTTGAAGTGAGTAATTGAGGCAAAAAAAAGACTGTCTAATAAATCATAAAGGGGCATTGTGCACAGACAAGAGGGGCAATTTTCCCATTCCTAACATACATGAGGATAAGCCTGCATGAGACCTGTCTGTGTGCTAAATCCCGACTTGCTCCCTCTAGACATAGGAGTAGATTGGCCTGTTTATATTTCTGATGGAGCCTGAATAATCAGGAATAGTTTCACACCGTTTTCTGCAGTTTCTGTCTTGCTCTGTTGTGCCAACCCAGTCTTCTCCCTCATCACAGCAGCAAAATCATTACTTTGGCTTTACTCATTTTATGAACCACCTGCTCTGTTCCCCGTTTGGCTCCCAGTTCACACCAGTGAGTCCCAGCAAATCTGGAAACACTCCCAGTGCCGAGGAAGTGATGCAGGGAGGCAAGAGGCAAATCTGTGCCTGTGAGAGGGCTCAGGTTTGTGGAGCTCTTAAAGGTGAACATAAATTACATTTATAATGAAAGCTCTGGTTTAAGAAGAGTTATTAGTGTATTAGTCCGGGCTTTATTAGCTCGGAGGGCTCCGAGCCATGTGGGAGGTGTGACACTGGCTCCCTCTTCTGTGGGAACCGGTAACTTTTCGGCGTTGGAGAACTTTGAAGCTGCCAAAGCAGATGAAGCTCACAAAGCCTCCCCCATCCCTCCCTCCTCAGGACGTTGGTATAAATCACGTTATTGCAGATGTGTTCAGATAACGCCCAGTTGTGAGGCAGGGGCAAGGCTGCCTCTTCCCCCGGGGAGAGAAGGATGGCCAGGGCATTCAGCCGGAGCTGGTGGTAATTGTGTCTTGTTTAAAACAGAGGGATTGGTGAGTGTGAGGGACCCAATTCTCCTTAGTTTATTGGGGAAGAGTGACAGAAATTACATCTCACCCTAAAAGGAGAGTGCAGGCAGTGTTGACTCCCATTACAGTCAGAGGAAAAATCTGGTTAACATATTCCCTATAGTTTTAGGATGAAAGCTGTAATAAATTTTACTCTTAGAACCCTTTTTGTGTCCTGAATCATCACCAGGATTACCCCACACTCTTCAGTAAGGCTTGGACTGATCATTAGAGCTACTTGTTTCTTGAGGCCAGGATGGATGGGGTTCTGAACAACCTGGTCTAGTGGAGGGTGTCCCTGCCCATGGCAGGGGGTGCAATCAGGGGATCGTTCCGGTCCCTTCCAACCCAAACCATTCTGCCATTCTCTTCTATGATTCTAAACTTCCCTGTACGCTCAGCAATTGCTGAAGCATTCTCAAGCCTCAGGAAAGAGGGGAGGGAAAAAAGAGTTCATTATTTTATGAAAGGTACATGTTTATAATATCGCATACTGATGGGTTCATTATGAATTACAATTTGCCGAATGGGAGGATTCCTGTGGGAGGGACAGTGCATGGAGAAAAAGGAAAGGCAAAGGGAAGGAGGTAATTTTTATGCCTGTAAAGGTGTCTCTGGGGCATAACCAGAGTGGAAGATGTACCATTTCCTTCCAGCTGTTTGGATTTGTTTGCAATTAAAGCCTAGTGGAGCTGTCAGGGGCTGTTGACAAATATATTATAACCAACTTAGGTTAAGTGAGTTAGTTAAAATTAATCCATCCCTTCACTCCTGTTTCACTTCAGAAGAATGTACCAGGAGGAATGAGTACAATCCTGACCATGTTGGGAGAACCTCCTCAAGGTGGAAATTTGCAAATAGGGCTACTGTAGTATGTAATGAGAAGCTGCAGGGCTTTCAATTATCCCACATAGTCTGTCTCTTTGCAACTTGACTGACAGCTAATTATGCTGGTGCCATTTTTTTGGCAGTGGAATTTAATCTCCCAGATGGAAAGCAAATCAATCTGCCCATTGCTGCAGCTGAGGCATACTTTGGCTCAACTTTAATTTATTCTCCTAAGCCTAAGAAGGTTAGTCATTTCAAGGTACAAAAATATCAAATTTCTTCCGTTAACCAGGCTGGTGAAAAAGTGGGGAAGAGTTGGGATTTTATGGGCTGTGCTGTGAGACGTCGTTGCTCCTTCCTTTCTATTAGGAAACAGCAGTATCATCTCCCCTTGATTCCTGGCTGTGGAATCTAACAAGGAAGAAGCATTTACGAGCAGGTTGCTAGTGATAATGGTTAAACATGAGTTGTGGAGGCATTAAGTGGGATTCTATGGAGGAGTGAACTAAATCTCTGAAGAACTTGACACAAAAAGGAATCGGTGGCAATTTTCAAGCACTTTAGCCAGTGAGCAATAGCCTGGTTCCCTTTGGGTTTCATGCCAGGGATATAAATACAATCCTCCTACTTACCTGCACTCTTCAGGCCTATCAATTATGCTGCTCCCTCTGAGTTGCTGTTACAACTTTAGGTATTACTGTCCTCTGTAAAACCAGCACAGAGCAGAGTATGTGACGGGTTATCACAGCCTACAGACCTCATCTTGGAGCAGCCAGCACCTGCAGCTTCTGTCAGTGCTGTTTCTCTGGCTAGAAACCCCAATTTTAGCTAGGATCAAGGGGAAGGGAGCTATAAAAACTTGGTGCTAATGAAAGCTGGAAAATCGGAGCCTTATTTTTCTGTAAACTTTTGCCCCTCTGGTTGTTTCAGCCTGACTGTGGTTCTGATGTCTTGTCTGTGTGTTATTATTTTCCCTTTTGGGGGTGCTTTTTCTGAATTCTCTGGAGGTGTTTAAGGCCAGGCTGGGCTGGGCTCTGAGCAATGTGCCCCAGTGCAAGGTGTCCCTGGTCGGAAAAAGATGATCTTTAAGGTCCCTCTGACCCAAACCATTCTAGGACTCTGATTCTACTTTGGTTTTTGGAGAGTTTATAAAATAGGAATGTTCCCAATTCCCCTTCTTACTGAAAAAAGCATTTCTCAAGGTACTTTGCTCAGACCTGATGACTCCAGTTCCAGTCTTCCTCACATTTTTACAAAACCACAGCCATTTCAGTGGCTCTTCCTTAGTACACTTGGTGGCTGAAGGATTACAGAGTCTCCTATCTAGCTGTTTACGCATATCTTTTGGTATTTTCATGTTATCCTTATGATTATGTTGATACTGCTCCCAGTGGATCCTTGAATTGCATTTCCCAGTTGTGATAAAATCTTGTACATGGAATCATTTTTGGTGGCTAATCTCTGGAGATGTCCTGATGTCCCACTGGTGCATTTTTACCCCGCTGCATGCTGTGTTTCTGCAATATTATGGTTAAGAGAGTTTGAGTTACTAATGTAAAGTTAATTATTTTTTTTTTTAAATCTATCATTCATGAAACAATTAGAACAATTATTTGTTCTCAGCTATGCTGTAAGTTTAAATGCTGATGATGAAATGTAGTGTCAGACCTGTAAACTCTGAGTCAAGCACAGGGAAAGCAGTGCAGTTCCACCTGTTTTTTGTGTAGTTGTCTGCAAACAAGGAGCAGTGGGGTCTCCAGGCTGCAACAGGGATCGGGACAGGCAAAGCCTCTGCCAGATGTCTGTACCTCCTGTCAGGGTAGTCCTTGTCAGCCACCTGACTCCTACTGATATGAATTGAAAATGCTATTGGCCACAAATTCAATCTTTGAAAGTATTGAAAAAGTTGGAGAATGTATATTTTACCTGCTGCATTCAGATAAAATCCAGAATGAACTTGCCAGTAGAAGAAGAAGCAGCTGTAAAGGTACCACACTGAGATTTCTGAGATTTTTCCATGTGTGGTCTTCCCAAAGTGTGATTTATTTATTTATTTATTCTTTTGCAAGTGGAGCTTGCATGTTTAACTCCAACAAGCAAAATGCCACAGGGATTCCCAAAGTAATGTCCTGGCCCCAGTGCAAATGTTAGCAGGAATTTCTCCTCTTGTTTTCCTTGTTATGAATGTAACCTGATATGTTACTTTTTAGGCTCTTGAATAGGTGCCATAACCTATTTGGGCTGAGGTCAAACTTATTCTGGGATCTGTGGCTCTCCTGATAGACCCTGCTGGATTCTGGGACCTTGGGGCAGCATTCCTTGGCCTGTGGGCAATGTGAGCGAACATGGATGGCTCCCAGCTGTTGGATGAGAAAAAAGAGGATGCTCTGGTGTTGTATGGAAGGAGATTATGGTGATGCCCCACATGAGACCAGCTCCAACACTGCAAATAATTTTGGTTTTGTTTTTCCCTTACAAAAGCACCATAATCCCAGCAAATAAAATGGCACATCACAGGTGATCCCAATGAAATCTGCCAAGCTATTTATGGAGCCCACAGCTAAATAAAGAGCTGAGATATGAGGCCAAAAGAAGCAAGTCCATGTTATTTGAATTGCAATTCAGTTTTGTTATATATGAAATTTGAAGGCTGGTTATGGCATATTAAGTGTTTTAAGTGATTTAGTTGATGCCCAGCTGATTACTCCAGTTAATGAACTTTTACACATTTTTAATGACCCCTCAGCCCAGGTACTGACTGTCCAGTTAATCCCCAAGTGCTGATTAGAAGGTTATGGGTTCCCAGTTCAAAATCCCTTTTCTGATGAATTTTCCAAGTTGTTCGTTCCCAGATCAAATACAAATGCTGTTATGTAAGTTCCATATTTTTACACAATTGTTAACTATTCTAGAATGTTTAAATGGTTGTTCTGCATTTTTGCAAGTATGTTTTATGTTTTTCCAAATGCTTTTAACATCCAACCCAACTTTAGAATGGACTCACAAACCCAGGTTCCTAACTGCCCCAGACTATTTTTAGCTCCCAACCCTTACCCAGCAGCTTGGCTCCATGGCAACCTGAATTTCAATGAGGGGACTTTCCCGCCTTTGGAAAAAGTACCATCACCCTCTGGACAACAGCGAGCCATTGTTGGACTGAGATTATCTCACCTCTGTACCCCACCTATCACCATGGACCATGTGGGCGGGCTGTGGGAGGAACAGGGCGGAGTTCATACCTTATAAAAGTGGACACACAGAGCCAGGAGTTGCCACTCACCTGGATTGGCCTGGTGAAGCCTGGTGTGGAGAACAGGCCTGCTATAACATCATTGACTTTGTGGATTAGCCAAAGTCACCTCAACACTGCAAGGTGCTTTTGCTTTGGTGCTCCAGAGCCCGAAAGGGCCACAAGATCACTCAATCGCCGTGTTCCTGGAGCCTTTAAATCAAGCCATTGGATCCCAATTTTAACTATTTTTGTTATTTTTCTTGCTTTTAATAAGTTTTTATTTAGTTTTAAGAAAACAAGAGTTGTCTTGTTTCTCACAGTTTGCTTTAGGATTTTCTAGTTGAAAGACAAAAGTTGGCCCTCCCAGCCTGGTGTGCAGTAAGAGAGGTCTATTAAATGCCATTTGTTGCAGGGCACCTTTTTCCCCCATACTTGGTCCGTCCCAGTTCATTTCATTGTCAATCAGTTTGTAGTCTCCCCCGCCCTCGCTGCATTGTTTGTGCCCTGCCTTAGCTGCCAAGCCTTGATGTACACCACCCCTTTCTCCTCCCCCTTCTAGAAACTTCTTCTCCCCTCGCTACGCCATTGGTCCCTTGGAATTTCTCCCCCCTCTTGTTTCCCTGAGTGGTTGATCAGATGTCACCTGCCTATGAACCCTCCCCTTTCTCCTTCCCGACTGGCCCTGAGGTTGTTACCGCCCCTTGCCCGCCCTCAATTTAAAAGAACGCGCGCGCGCACACACACACACACACACACACACACACACACACACACACACACACNCACACACACACACACACACACACACACACACACACACACACACACACACACACACACACACACACACACACACACACACACACACACACCC
>JACBWW010000030.1:1666562-1767519 GCA_020086605.1 Lanius collurio | reverse complement strand
GCCCCAGACCTGGCACTGCGAGGGACCAGGCGGCTGCAGCAGCAGCAGCCATTGGAGGTTGTACTTCAGCTACCTCGAAAACAGCCGTGGATAAACACTGCTGACATTAAAACTTGAAGAGTTTAAAATAAAGTGAGATATAATAAGGTATAGTGAATTCTGCACTGCAAACAGATCACGATTCTGTGATCTGAACACTCAGTGTGATGCACACTCCTGTGTCAAAAGTCCTCCCCTATGCTGGAAAAAAATCAAGGCCCATTTCACACCAAGAAACTGCTCATAGGAGTTTTTTGCTAACTTTCAATTCTTTTAGTGACATCTAGTGAAATTTGGGGAAAGTGCAAGTTCAGTTGAACTCCCAGGACCAAGCCAACTGCAGTAGCAGATGCTTGACAATTAAATGCCTGAAGTACTGCACTGTATTTTGTTTACTGTCCCTTAAGCTGCTGGCTGCAAATAATGCACCAAATGCATTTTGGCCATTAAAAATTTTAAAGTTTGAGTTGATACTCTGGTCAAATCCTTTATACATTAGAAACACAAAAATAATTTACTCTTTGCTCCTTTGAACTTTTGGTATAGATTTGGAGTAACCTTTATTTTATGTTTTAAATTTTGCCTTCTGTTACTGGTGCTGTTGCTCCTCTACACTTAAAGCTCAAAGTATTTCAACTTCTACACAAAACAGCCCCAACTTTTGCAGCAGTTCAAGCTACACATTTTCAGTATTTGGTATTCCTGAACTTACCAAATCAAATTTGGTCTGCTTGTTGCTCTGGACCAATCCAGAGTGGCTATGAAATACTCTTTCATCAGCAAATGAAGTTTTCAATAGAGATGGAAAACGTATGCCTCCTACCTAGACATCAACTAAAAACTTCAAAGGAAGAGCTGCCTCCCTCAGAGCACCATCCACATGCAACAGCTTTTAAAAGTGCAACTTTTTTTTCCCTCAAAGTACAAACCCAAGTGGCTTCCATAAAGGTCTATGTTGGTATGGATTTCAGCTGTGCAAAGGACAGGGCGACCACTACAAACAGGGCTCATAAATATTTGGAAAAAATACAAAGTACTTTTAAACAGGCCAATATTAGATGACTGGAAAGAGTTCAAAAAATGTTAGGCCTTGCTTGATCTAAAAGGCTTCAATATCCCAAACTGAATAGGCAATTAGGGCAGATTCTGAACAGGAAGATCTGAAGCAACAACTGAGAAGTCTGGAAAAATCCCAGCTGTGAGCATCACTGAGCACACTCACATCCAGCCAGCACAGGGAAGATGCCCAGCATGCCCAGACAAGCTTCCAGCTCACCAGTTCTGATCTGCTCTCATGCCACTCACTTTTCAGGACTTCGAAAATAAAGGCTTAAATGAAAAATGAATCCAAGTACACCAAAAGCAACAGTTCAAACATTTTACTAAATCAATTCACACAGTTTCAAAATTGTAAATATAATTAAGGACAACAGGGTTTCTGTATTTTCTTCCAGAATCATTAAGACAATAAACAAACACAAATTAGGTTTATAGCATCTGTTCTTTTAAAAAATGAAAGGAACGCCACTCGATGTATTGATAAAGCACCACAACACAGTTACAAAATAGGGTTGGCCTGTTTCTTTCACAAGTAAAAGACTACATACTCCTAACAGCTTCCTGCTTCAATTCATACTTCATTAAAATAAAACTATAAAATCTTCTAGATTACACTAACTTCAGACAATGCCTGGTATAACAGTGCATTAACAGCAGTAATGCCAACTATCAGTGCCAACATAAAACAGTTTTAGAGAGGAAAAACAAAACAAACAAAAAATTCCAAAACAAAATGACAAAAACCCCACCTTAATTCCCCTAGATGAGCAAAATTTAAAATAAGAGATGCTCTGCCTCACAATGAGTTAAGGATTTGGGGATGCTGATGGGTAGAAGAGGGGGCTGGTACTGTTGCTTTCTAGGCTTAGTTGGCATCTAGTTTGGCCATTTCCTGCACGTATATCCCTATACTCTCACTGTCAAAGAGCACGAAGTACACCGTCTTGATTGAAGATGACATTGTTGACACAAAATAGCTGGAGATGGCTTTCAGGATCAGCTGAGCAGCTGTTTGCTTTGGGAAGCCATTTCTAGAAGGAGAGAGAAAATAAAGAAAATCAGGACTCGCTGAACCAACTTTTGATGGTTTAACCTCCCAGGGAAGGCTCCAGCTTTTTGCTGACACCCCAGGGTAAATAAAGCTGCAAAGACAGTACTTACAGTCTGAATTAGAAGCTGCAAAATTGCTGATCTAGGTTTAAGACTTAAAATGCTCAAACAGAAGAAAAACATTCTCAAAACGTGAATAGAGAGTGTACACACACTGATGGGTTGAAGCTTATGATACCTGATGGGTCAATTATTCTCATTTAACAGGTAAGTAAACCAAGAGCCTGCTGTGTTCTGTAAAGCAGGGTGTGTGTTGGGGCTGTGAAGTTAAACATGTCCTGAAAGCAAAGCAACTGTTAAAGTAAAAAGGGGCAGAGAACTTGACATAGAATACGAAACATGAAAAGATACAGAGAACAAAATGGTCTTACCACTTCTAATGGTTACTAAGCACAGGACTTTACAGGACCTAACCTGACAACCCTTTCTTGCAAACTTCTTCACTTTATTATCTAGGAATCTTTGTCTGAAAGATTAATCTAATCTTAAAAAAATCAAGCACAAGTAGAATGGCCTGAACAAAGCTATGACCTGAACTGTGAATTTTATAGGCCATGGCAAACTCCTGGAATTACACCTGGTAACGGCCTGGAACGTGGCCTGAATTTTGTTGCTGTGTTACTGAAGTACTGCTGTTCACCCAGACCATGAGTTTGCCCTGACAAAGTGTGAGCCCTCCCCCAGCCTCAGTCACATGCACTCCGTAGTCAGTCTGAAGGCGATGGGACATGACCACTCTGCTAGGAGTAGTACCCAAAAAGAATCTGAAAAAGCCTGTTTAACATCACCTGGTTCCTTGACATGCACTGACAGATATCTGATAGTTAACAGTCCCCATTATAAAGCGTGTACTATTAATACTAGAGATAATTTACAGATTACACAGATGAATAAGTTTGTCAGCATTTCCTGAGCAGTTCAAAGAAGCTGGGCTAAATTCACCTCTAACAGGTGAATATTTCTCAGTGCTTGCATACTGAAGCATCACACCAGTAGTAAAATGCTGTTGTAATCTCCCTCTTCTTCTGTGTGGCAACACACCAATGTGAAGGACAACTGCCTGTGTCATGGCCCACTCGCAGCACATTGCCTTACAAAAAACATTCTCACAGAGCAATTTGTGTCAGTCCTGCCTGGAATGCGATATTATACATGCTGTGTGGAAGGTAATGTTTGTGGTATTTCAGAAATGATGGCATGAAATAGCTTACACTGTTTTTTCTTTTCTGAATATGCCTGATTTTTTCTTCTATTGAAGAAGGAAAGAAAAAAAAGGAAAAAGTTTTGTGAGAAAAGCTTGTACTCTTCTAAAGCCAAATGAGCTGGTCAGGGATAATCAGTTTTGTGAGAAATTAATCAACTGAGAGCAGTTTTGACACAGGAGCTACTTAGGAGTCAGCAGCCTCCACACCTGAGCCACTTGCAGGTTACTTATGAATGCTGCATCCTGGCATACATTGATGAGATCTTTCAGGAATTTTGCTCCTGAACGCTCACGCAGGGCAGCATCCCAACGGGGATATGCACTGTTTCTGAATTGTTTTCAGGGCCTCTGAAGTCATTCAACTTCTGAGTGTTCTGGCAGGGTGGTCACACCAAGGCATATGAAAGAAGAGTGGCCTCCTGAAAGGAAGGCATGATGCCAGGAAAGCTGATAACAATCCATTACTCAGGACACTTATCCCAAAAGAAACGAAAAAGAGCAGAAAAATCAGCAGAAGGGTGCTTGGCCTGATGGCCATGTGTGGGCTGCAAGAAACAGAAGCTTTATGCATTGATCTATGGGTCTGAGTTCAATTTTTGTGAAAAGGCAGTTTGGGACTTTAGCCAAACCAGTGTCAATTCAGATCAAAGTCAGAGCCTCAGAATGAAATCCCTTCTCTGAGGATGATTTCATGTTCAATGCCTAACTCTCCTTTCCCTTTTCCCCTGCTGGCCCTACCAGAATGAACTCCAGGCTACCTCTGAACAGCACCCAAGTTGTGCTTTCCATAAGTTGGCTGTAGCTGAGCATCTGGCCCAATGAACGCTACAAGTATGCTATTTTATTTCCCCTCGTGATTTATTTGAACTGCCCTCATGTAATCCCATTCCTCAACTATAAAAGAGAATGAAACTGTTTATATGGGTTTATTGGGTGATGTCTGCTTGACAGATGCCTGTACTAGAACAGCTGCATACATGTGGTGTCTTTGGCATTTTCTATCTTTTAAAATAAAGCTTTACTTTTTTAATGCTTTTGACTTCATAAAAACAAGTAGAGAATACTGTCAGAATGTATTATGTTCTCTCCAAAATTAACTTATGCTTGACTATCTCTAATTAAGGGAAATAAAAGGAAAAATACATAACCTCATATATTACTCAAGGCCTTTTGACTCCTCCCCACCTTTTAAAAGCACCACTTCAACTGGCTTGAGTAAGAATGACGTGTTATGCCAAGTGGAGAACTTGCCCCAGATCCTGCCTGTCAGTAACCAGATTTCAGAACAGAATGTGAATCCTGATGATTGTCCAGGGCTTCATCATTTTCCAATACCAATCACCTACTTCACAACAAGGGCTGGGAACTATCCAGAAAAGACAGGGCTGTGTGGAAGATACTTTACATGGTCTCACTTTTACATAATCAATTCAAGAGTCACTCTGCACTTTCCCCATTATTCCGTGGAGGAATAGAGTTTCTCCCAGAGAGCGATCCAGAGCTTCTCTTTGTACTGACCAGCCTGTGACCCTGACTGCTAAATCAACAGGTTACTGTGAGCTTTCTGCTCTATTTCTCTACTGTTCTGGAAAGTTTGCTCAAGTTATCTCCTTAAAATGACACCCATGCAAATTAACTTTAGCAGGAGATCTGCATGATGCAAGTTGCTTAAATTTATCATAATGAAACTTTTATTTCTCATCATTCTCCTAAAACCTCAAATGCTGTTTTCTCCCCTAGCCCACAGACTATGCAAGAATTAATTTAGTGTTGCAACACAGCACAATGGGAGAAATATTCTTGCTGTACACCAGCCAACTTCTTTCATGGCAAACTCAATCCTGAAAAACTGAACCTCTTAAGAGACACAACTGTGTAATTCAGTCTAGATTTGGCCTTTGGTCTTCATACTGAGCCATCACTGAGGGCCAAGTGTTCCCAACCTCCCTCTGCACCCCAAACCCAGGAGACTCAGACTAAAGGTGCAGTCAGTCTGGGTTGAGACTCTTAAGAACACAGTCCAACTTTCAAAGGCACTGAGCACACTGTACAGAGCCAGAGGACCTGAACTTTAGACTAAGTCTTTCAAAGACCTTGGCAAGGGTTTTTAAGATTTTTCTTTTTAATGAAATAGTCCCATGATGTAAACTGCATGGAATTCAGCTTATGGATTTTGGATGAAAGCTTGAAGTGACTCTGCAAATCCTGAGAATCAAGGCACTTTAGGTCTACTGCTTAAACAAACACTAAGCCACATCTTCTGGCCATCCTAAGACAGATAAGTTTCATTACACACTAAAATCAGGCAAAAGAGATCACTATTCTTCATGTTCTTTTCCACACCTCCAATTTATATAAATGAATTGATAGTCTGAAAGAAGTCTTTTAATATTCTCTTGAAAATTCATTTTATGCTCTTTATCCCATTTGCATGCTTTAAGATTTGCAGGGCATTATGAGATCTGCCAAAACTGAACTAGTATTCAGGAAAACACTGCAGCTTCATGCACTGCCTGACCAAACCTAGAAGAAACACTTCTTTTAGGGAACTGATTTAAACAAAAAAGAAAAAATCCGGCATTGCAGCAATGTGTTTTATCCATGGGACTGGAACAACAGATGGCACTTAGTGAATGTGACCTATTTGGCACCAGGTTTGCCCGACAGCCTTACCTGCCACTGCCAATGGAAGGAAACGCGATTGATTTCAGCTTCTTTTCATCAGCCAGAGCCAAGCAGTTCTTCACTGTCTTTTCCAGCAGCTCCTCACATTTGTCTGAGCCCCAACCTGGGCTATTACAGTGGATCACAAATTTCGCAGGCAGTCCATGGCCAGCACTGACAACAGCTAGGAAGAATTGAAAATGAAACATAATTACTTTCCTCTCTTTAGGATTAAAGGAGTGTACATGTGATTAAAATAGCAAACAATCAACAGACATTCCTTTAGCCCCAGTGAATGTTTTAGATTACAAATCACACAGCCTTAAAATACAACATGATTACAGAGACTTTGTATTTTCCATTTCCATCTGCATTTTGCTGTGATAATTCATACATCATAGTGAGGATTGAGCTTATTTGGGAGAGAGCAAGAATTCATGGCTGACATCAAAGGAAGCACATTTATACTGAGGACTGGGGTAAGGAGTAGGGCAGTATCTGTTAGAGCCCAAACCCAAGCAAGGGATGATCTTGCTTTTGGTTGGGTTTACTGCAGAGCTACAGTAAATATAAGATGCTGGACAGGCACAAGGAGTTAGGACTCCAGCTACTCCTGCTAAGTGTACAGAGTGTTCAGCTGGCTTCTGATCATGCCCCAGCCCAAACTGGAGCAGTTCAGAGCTACTAGTGCTCTGCAAATCCCTAAGGAAGGATGGAAATGAGGTGATTTAAGATTCTGGCTTTATTTTGAGCTTTGTCTCTGAATAACTATAATGAAGATATTTTGTGTGATTTCAAGACTTTGGGCCTGGTCTTATTTTAGCTTTTTTGTGTATGGGTCATCCAAGATCACTTAAACAATGCTGGGCTTAGTTTCTCTCTTTCATCACATTCTTGACAGAGGGGTGGAGAGGATGCATTTACAGATTTGCAATGTTTGATTCACACTGTTTGTTTAACAAAAGGCCAGGCTTTGTATGTACAAAGAAAGAAGAATTTTTAATCGTATCTTATCACCACAATACTACCACGGACATCTGGGGACTAAGAAGATGCAGCAGACCCTGCCTACAAACTGCTGACAGGCAGGGATTCTCCAGATGAGAGGCCTCCTTCTCTGCAGGAGAACACGTTCTGGATTCACCACTTCCCATCACAGAGCCACAGCAGACTGTGCCCTGCCTGCCAGAAATCAGGGCAAGAGGATCTCTGCCATTTCCAAACTCACTGGGCTGTGGTTGCAAACAAAAAGTTGTAACTTTGGTTTGTTAAAAAAAAAAAAAAAAGGTGGGGGAAAGCAAACCACCCTAATCACAAGCTGAGAGAAGAAAAACATGTATCTGAAATCTCACACGAACATACAGTGAAACCTTCACAAAGAGTTAGCCCCTAAAATACCCCACAAAAGTGTAGGTAGAAAATGGCAGCTTATGTCTTCACAAAACTCTAATAAAAATACCAGTAAGTTTTTTTAAAAATTTAAAAATCAGGTTTGCAAAGGTGCTTAGAGGTCTGAAATCCTCTATTCCATTCTGGAATGTTTATGAGGCATTTTGCTATTTAAGTATAGTAGAAATAACTCTTGGCACATGATCATCACATATGGATACTATCCCGTGGCTGCTGCAGGAAAGAGAAAATAGGCTTTGTCATATGGATCCTGACCAGGGGTTAACCAGAACATTTTAAAGGACAATGGCAGCACAAGCATTTATGTTCTTATGGGGGTGCAGAGTCCCAACATGTTGAATAGCCCCAGTGTTAGGCAATGTTAATTTGTCATCATGTGCAACTAAAATGTTGGCAGATTCAGAATACATCATAAATCCAAGAAAAATCTATTAAAAGCAGCTGACATATATCTAGTCAGATGTGAAATGTGGGTATCATCTTCACCCTGGAAGAATAAAATACTGCATTGATACACATGACCAACTTTAATATTTCTCAGGGAGTGTTTTCAAGGGTAGTCATTAATTAACTCATTAGGATTCTGATGAGGACAACTGTTCATTACCAGGAGCAGCTGTCCCTTACTTCAAATGCAAATGCACTGAAATGGGAAGCATGAAAGAGAAAACCAGCTAGAGACTTCCTCTGTGCTAGTCACATTCCAGGTAAGCGTCATGGTTATGGCTAGATTAAAGGGATGCCCACAGAATTGAGAAATCTGAAAACTAGGTATCTGTAGGACTGAAAAATGGATGTATTGCTTTTGCTCTAGAGTCCTCCAGTAAGTCCCTGACAGCCAGTTTCTCCCAGTGCAATGCAGAGCTGCCCTGGGGTAAGACCGCCAAGCAACCACCAGATCTGAGGGATGCACTGAAAGCTGAGAAAAAGAAACTTTTCTTTTTAACTTTCTACCTATTTGAAGCAGTTTGATCTGGGCTAGTAAGCAATCTTGTATGGAAGTTAGTAAAAAGAAAAAAGTGAGTAATTGATTCTGCATATTTTCGCAGAAAAAAAATTCCAAGAAAAACTTATTAAAAATTTTAAAAAGCAAGGGAGAAACCCCTGAAGTATTAAGCTCCAGAAGTAAACAGTTGTAACTCTTCCTGTCAGAGCTGAATTCTTACATCTCCCCTTCGGCTGTAGTTAGGATTCGTTTACAAAACTGTGCACACTGTATTTATTTTTATAGCATAAACACAGATGGCAGAATCAGCCTTCTATATGAACAACATGGATCAGCAATTTCACAGATGGTGTAAAATTATATATTGCCATTATCAAACTTTATTACTCATATAGTAGATTTTTCTCCGATATTACATAAATTTTGATAACTAGGCATCAAAAAGTCGTAAGCTTTTATAGTGATGATTTTGGCACTGATTAAACTAAGTACCCAAGCAGATGCTGAACTTTTAAGTACATGCTTAAGTTCAGTGAAAGTCAGTGGCATTTCAGCAAAGCAGATGTTTAACAGTTGGAATCAAAAATAAGCATCTCATTAATTGCTTTTCTGAACTGTGCCCTTAATGACCAACACTGGGTGTGTATGCACGTACCTGTGAACAGCCTGGTTTTACTGTAACACTACAGCACTGCCCACTTCCCGGGTGCTTGGCTGAAGGTTACTTAAGATGCAGTGTGTGCAGTTTAACTGTGGAGAACACCAACATCCGAGCCCGGGGAGCTGCCTGCAGACAGCAGAGCCCCAGCGCTGTGGCAGCAGCAGCTGGGCCGTGTGAGCCACGCCCAAATGCCCGCGGAGCTCCGCGGTCCCGAAGCGCAGCCTCACCTCCGGCTATGTCCAAGGGCCCGTTCTTTTTGCGGAGCTCAATGACAGCTTCCACAAACTCCTTGCCGCCTTTCTTTTCCAAAGTGCTCCCTGAACAGAGAATTGTTAGTTTACTCCTCTCATCTCGGCAGACATTGTGACTCATCATTCACTTTTGTTACATCACTCTAGAGTTTTCTGCCCAAACATTTTTTGGGGACTGCAAAGTAAGATCTAAACCTTTTGGGACTTGAGAATTAGCTAGTCATTAAAAACAACAACAACAACAACAGAAAGAACAAAAAGACAACCCTAACAACCCAAAAACCTCACACTGGTATCCCTTGCTGACATTCTCAGACTCGAATTTACTGTCGAGAACCATCTGACATGACATCCCTACCTCCTTCCTTCTCATGAGCATCTCTTAAGTGTGAAATGTTCCAGAAGAATGTGCTAGCTCAACAGTGGTTGAAGGTTTGTAATTCCTTCCCCTAGGATTCATTTCCCCTCTTCTCTTACAAATTGTTTTAAAGAGCCATTTGCCACAATAAGAATTTGAAACTCACCTGATCTTGGTCCCTGACCCCAACAGGTGGCCCCAGGAATGAAACAGTCTCGTGAGTGCAGCGGGCTGCTTTACTTGGTAACTGCCCAGCTTGTTGAGCCACCTTTAACCAAGAGGAAGAGCCTCAGAAATAAGGAGAATCTCTAAGGAACATATTCCTCCAATGAACTTCTCTAACTACAACTAAGGAGCTGGACAAAGTCATTCTGGGAGGAGAAGAGCTGTGCGGTGTGTCAGGGCAACCAAAAGGTATGCTGTTTACAAAGGCAGTCCATCACTAAATGGTTTAGATCTTATTTTGCAGCTCTAGTTTTAAGTATTAATGTAAGAAAAAACAGCCCAAGAAAGCATTTTCCTAACTACATAAGCATCCCACATAATTTTTGCACTGTGCATATTAATTATAAAGGTAGATAAGTAAAAAGCAGTGACATCATAAAGGCTCTGATTTGAGATATTGCTTTGAAATCTGATTTCCAGAAATTCAGAACTAGGATCTCCAAGGATCTGGACATTTATTTGGTGACACCCCTTACTTTCACTGATGAAGAAAGAAAAAAATGCAGTTTCTGATGGAAGTGCACATACTATATGCTCCAGGAAGCAGAGTCCCTCCTCCAAGATTACGGTTACTAAATCAGGTTATAGCTCCAGGAGCTAAGAAGACTGCAAGATACTTTTGTTTTGTTTTGCTAAATTTCTTCCAAACTGAAAAGCTGAAAACAATGCATTTGTTTTCCATTAAAAAATCGACTCTGTGACCCTGAGTCTATTTTTTTAGTGGGAGTTTATTGCCTTTGGGGTACAAAAGCTGAGGACAATTACAAAATATATGCCTTTTCTTTGGCTTTTTCATAACCAGTTCACAACAGGGTTTGCCAAAAACTGGACTGCAAGGTCAGACTGTGTAGGTCAGAGTGTAATTTGCTCTTTATTTAAACATAAATCAGCCAAACTTCTAAGAATTTTCTGAAACTTAAAATTACCTATCCCAGTGCAACTGAGTAGGAGGATCACCTTACAAAACTCTTAGAAAAGACAGTAAGGGCTTTATTTGTAGCAGCAAGGTGTCTTAGGAGAGTGCTGGGAAAGCAGATGCAGAGCAGCACTGAGGTGCTTGGAAGCACTCTGTCCTTCAAAGGCAGTGAATTACCAGAAAGCACAACACCCTGTGCCCTTTGCTGGGCCCATCCAGCAGATGTGGGTGACTCCAGGGTCTTATAAAATCACCCTGACAGAGAAGGGATGGGGAAAGAATGAAACAGCCCTCCATTCTAGTTACTTTCTTGTATATATTTCCGTATCATTCCTATTTATATTTATATATATTCCAGTTACATTCCCCATGAGGCCATGAACTCTGATCAGTTCTAAAACCCATGACATTCATAATCCTTAATTTCTCTTGTTTCAAGGAGAAACATAATTAAGCCTTGTGCAGAATCTAGGAACAGCAAAGTTCTATTAAGTAGGTCATTTCTTCGCCATTGCAAAGCCGTTGTAATTTTAATGGAATTTAGCCTAGTTTGGTTTAATTCAATCCAGAAGGATCAGCTTTTTCCCTTCTACTGGGAATTAATTCATAATTAAAAGCAATGAACAACCATGTCAGTTTATTTCACTGAGCTCTCTTCTTGCAGATCTGGTACAAAGAAGAGAAAAGTAATATTTGGTATGAATGAATGCAATTTACCCCTCAATTATGCTCTTCTTCTGATTAATAATGAGGGTTTATATTGAAATCATACTTGACATCTATGTTGTAAATCAGCTTAATCTGGTCAAGGACAGACTGTATTTAACCATTTTCCACTACACTAGCAAGTTTCTTGATGGAAGTCTTGCTACACAGCTTCAAGGTTAGTAGCTTATTTGCTCACAAGCATAAATATGTGTCACTCCCATGAGAATAAGATCATTATGTCATGCTTTCCAAGCAGGCATTGGTATCAGTGTTGAAAACAGCGTTAGCAGAAATTTAGGCTCTAAAATTCTCAGGATAAGCCCCCAGTACATTTAAATTGTTAGGGAAAAAACCAACAAAAAATTTAAAAAAAAAATTTAGATGGGTAAAAGTTAATTATTGGAAGCTAAGCATTTGTGCACTTCTATTCTTTCTTACAGCAGTCAGAGGCAACAGGAACCTACGCTAAGGAATGAGCAGTCCAGCTTCAAGAGACAATTTTCTTTGTAGGGTAGCAAAGCATTTCTTTGTCACAGGGTAGGAGACAGGCACATTGGTCTGACAGACTTTGGAAGCATATTCTTTAGGTACAGGCTACTATGACACTCTGCATATTATTTAGCCAGCGAAGTCACAGTGCCTGTGCCCAACAGGCTGACCAGAGCTACATTTCTCTGCGTGTTACTCAGAAAGCAGCCCTTTCAGAAAAAGCCAGTGGTGCAGGACATGTGTCCCTCCAAGTCAGTACTGAAACAAGGCATCAGGTGTGGGGGGAGCCCATTCTCACAGTGGTGGTGAGGTCATATGAGATGCAGAACAGAGGCTGGAATCAGCTGACTTGTTTTTAAGCATTGCCAGCAATTTCTGCATTCAGCCCAAATTCTGATTTGCCTTCTGAAATTACCAAGGCAGTTCAGTCAAAGTACTCCTACCCTTTTATAAAATCCTTCAAAATTCTGTATGCAGAGAGAGGTAAGAGAAGGGCTAGGAGAAGAGTTACTCAGGGGACAGTTAAGACGGCTGAATTAAGAGGTCTGTACTGTTTCCTGTCATGCCTTCTCTCTGTGTAGCTCAGATGATTGATGTGTGTGCAGCACTAGCCAGGGCTTGTGGACGTGAGGACCGTGGAGCAGGGCTAGGAAGGTCATCGGCCCGTAAGATAATCTTAAGAGTTTGGAAAATACAGACAGGTTAGATCTGGCACATGAATCCCGATGGGAACATCTGAAACTTGGCATGGTGCACTGGAACTGGTTAGAAATCTAAAGATCAAGACTCAAACCACATTAAAACCAGGCACTTAAGTTTTCAAACCAACAATGTTGTAATTCATTTTCCTTGGTCATGTGCCATTTAATGCACTGTTCCTGCACTTCAATTTTGGTGGTGCACTCCACTGTTAGTTCCAAAAGGACGATTTGGCGATAAAAACCAAAAATGCCCACTAGGTTTGTAATTGTTCATTTCTTGTTAGGATCAGTCAGGACTGCTGGAAGTGAGAAATGAATGCAAATCTGCATAGCTACAACAAGCTGGTGGCTGCTGATCGACCATGCACACACATACGAACTCCGCAGCACTGAACTTGCCATTACCTACTTCACCACCGGTGTAGAAGTCAGAGTTTGTCGGGTGAACGACAGCATCACTGTCGATCGTGGCAATGTCAGCCTGTACAACTTGCAACTACAACAGGTAAACAGATGTATATCAACCACGTTGGACAGAGACCCAGCACAGGCTCTACATTTACACATGTACCAACGTCCATATTTTCCTACCTTTACATCTCCAAACCTTGCGCCAAAGGAGTATGCTGAGTTGTGTGTGCAGGTGTGTGTAGAGAAAGGGGTGTAGGCAGCAGGAGGAGGAATATTGAGTATGACATGATCAAATAAATGTTAAAATGACAAGTCAGAGCAATCACATGAGATCATTTCCAAAGTTTTAAAATCAGCTAATGCCCCATTTCACTTTGCAGAAACCTAGAACAACCAGTTCCCCACAGAGCATGACATTAAAATATGGAATCTGTTTAAAAAAGAGAAATTCAGGATCATCAAGCCAAACAAAATAATTAGTTTCTCCATTTTGTCAGCACCAATAAACTGACAGGCACTGATCTTCAAATGTAAAGCCATTCATAATTTTGTTTCGAAATACGCCAAGTCTCCTTCACATGGAGGAAACCACATATTTGCAGCCCCCGTTGTACAGAATTTCCTTTAAAACACACAAATAATTGTTCTCATAGCTTAAAAATACGGCATATTATTTAATTATATGCTGGAATGGCCAAGCCACTTGCATAAAGATATGCATTTCTAAGAAAGGCTGATTTAAAAATCAGCCTTCTTAAACCTTTTTTCTTTTTAAGTTACTTCTCTACATTCCCATAGGACATGCAGCTGTAGAAGAATTATGGGTTGTATTCCATTAAGGAAGTTTAAAAAAAAGACAGCAGTAGGTGTAATCAAATAAGAAGGGAATGCAGTATATAATGCATGAAAGGCAATTTTGTTATGCTGAAGAACAAACTTCTGTTAAAGAAGGATTTTTTGATTTCTTATAAATCTGAAACAAGAGAAGCTTTAAAAGCAATTCTCCACCTACGATAGTTCACTCTTGGTGTAGTATCAGTATTTGTTTTCAGCTGAATGTAAAAGTGACAGGGAAGAATTGAAATATAATGGAAACAAATCACTGACTGACTTAAACATCAAATCAAGGTAGGAAAGACTCAGGGATAGCTAATTATTTAGTAATCCCTTTCAAAAAATTTTAGGTATCTCTAAGTATCAAAATAAAAACCCTGAGATTGCAGATAGAATGGAGAAACTGCTTATTTTGAGGAAAACCTGACAAAAAAGTATTTAGTCCTCAAAGTATCCAAATAAGAAACCCCCCAAAATAGCTAACAGTCACATATGAGCATTATGGAAAAGAATTTAAAATTTTTGAACTGAAATCAGCTTGAAGACTAGCAATAACTGTAAGTATTCAGAATTGGTCAAAAAGTATTTTGAATATAGTTCTTCAACAAAGCAGGACCTGCAAGATTTGAATTTCTGCTCTGATTAAAGGTATGAAGCCCTAGAGAGTAAATTCTGGGTTCCATAATTTCCATGTGACCGTTAGTTGTGTCAACCCATGCCCCATTTACCTAGGTCATCTTTAAGGTCAATGTCAGCATTGGTAGGATTGATAATGGCCTCCACCTCGAAGCCGGCTAAATTACTGATTTCACTGTGAATAAGGTTCAGCTGAAAAGAAAAGCATGAGGTGGGAAATAACAGGACAGCTGGGAAATCACAGAGAAGCTGCAGAAAAGTGAGCTTTGCAACACAGATGGAGATAGCATCACTGCAAACAAATATGCAAAATAAAAGGCAGGTCATAAAGGGTTATTATCCCCAAAAAATTCAAACACAAGACTCAAACGTTGTTCACACTGGGAGAACATGAATGCACCTACTAGTCAGCTCTGTTTTGGTTTTACGCTCATCACTACTTGGGATTCTTATTATTATCCAGTACCTAAAGGGGGCTTACAAGAAGTCTGGATAGGGACTTTTCATGAGGGCATGGAGTGACAGGACAAGGGAGAATGGGCTTAAACTGAAGGGAGGGTAGGTTAAGATTAGATACTAGGAAGAAATGCTTCCCTGTGAGGGTGGTGAGGCCCTGGCACAGGTTGCCCAGAGAAGCTGTGGCTGCCCCATCCCTGGAAGTGTCCAAGGCCAGGCTGGATCCAGTGGAAGGTGTCCCTGCCCATGGCAGGGGGTTGGAAAGAGAGGAGCTCTAAGATTCCTTCCAAACCATTCTGTAATTCTTATTTTGCCATTAAAAGAGGGTATTTGTTTCTTCCATGAGTATAGATGAAGGACAGCCTAAGCATCCCTTAAGCATCAGTTACAGGGATGTACTGGGACCGTTCTGCACTGAAATGGGATCAAAGCTGCTGCTTCCTCCTTCTTTAAGCCAGCACACACAAGGCTATCTCTGAGAAAGCACACACTTGTCTCCAGCAATTCCTCCATCCCAACAAGGGGACGTGGCTTTTTTTCTTTCCTTATCAGTGGTCACCATGATTACAGCACTTCAGTCCTCATTACAGTTCTGCAGCCTTCAGGAATGTCTGGTGAGGTACCGTAAGCAGGCACACCATACATGTGTATTGCTTCCAGTTTTTATTTTATTTACTTTACTTCCTTTTGTCCCTTATGAAAGCAGAGATTTTTTTAACCCTACCCATTAATGCCCTTTTACTCCTCAAAGTACCCCCATATATTTCAAGCACGTTTTTCAATGTCTTTCTTGTTATAAACCAGGAGGATTTCTCCTGGCACACAGGAAACTGAGGAAGGCAGCACTAGAGACTGACCTCACATCTGCGCTACGTGTTCTTAACAGACAGTTTGGGTGTCTCCTCACAGGATGAGACCCACACCATAGAACCAACTCTACAACTTGAGGCAACCTGATGGGAATGCTGAACTCAGCAAAGGTCAGAACTGCAGGTATGGGAAGTTCATAACCAGGGTTTGAGCAGGTTGTGGCGCTGCTTCATAACTTCTGTTGAAAGTCTGATTTCACAGGCAACAAGTTTACTACTGTCAAAACTTTAAAGACTTTAAAAGTGCAAAAGATTTTCCAGACTTTTTTATTTGGGGAAATAAATTAGCTACAGCATAACCTACATCTGTGTTTACAATATGCATTTAAAATGATTTTTTCAGTAGCTGTTTAGGTGATATGGAAAGCAACCATAAAAGAGAAAGCTCTCATTCATTGATGCAATTTCTGAAACCAGCTGCAGTTAAGCCAGGCTTTCCTTTTAATCCAATGCCCTCAGCCTACAAAGCATAACATACACCTTCAGGCATGGCACTTTATCTCATCAATAACAGAATTTTATCTTGTTTGTAGTCCACATTCTGTAAACTTAACTCTTCAAATAATTTCTTTGTGTATGTTAATTTATTAACAGGGAATATGAGCCAGCCCATGAAACTCATACAAGTGAATGGGACATTTAAGGAGGCCACCATCCCTATATTCAAATTTTATGAAAAACATATTTCCATTTCATTAATGTGATTCTATGAAGTAAATGTCTTTCTCTTTGTAAAAGCCTGCAATTTCATGTAATTTGCATTTTTTGTTTCAGTAAACTATGTTACATCAAAATAGGGTGATTTTGACTAAAAATGAGTGTAATTCAGCCCTGTTTTAAGTATGTGTCTGTTTGGGAATTTGTAATAAAATCTAAGAAAGCTTCCTTTCCAAATAGCTTGGAATCCTTTAATATTTCACATGTGGTGAGTTATTCATTCTGGAGTTTGAGTCTTGAGTTTGACTACAAGCAACTGCTGTTTAAAAAAAAGTCAAACCAAAATGTTAAAAAAACTTAATGAATTTAAAAAAACAAAAAAAACAAAACAAAAAAACCACTGCAAAACACATGCACACACCAGGACTCTTTTGTGGAAATTTTAGTATGTTCCTAAGCATATTTTGCTAATTCTCTAAGTGATCTCTTTGATTCCTAACTCTGTGCTCTACAAATTTTTGCCTCAGATCTATCTCAGCTGCAGACTGTTTTTGTTTTGGACCTTAAATCTACCCCTGAGCCTACTCTTATATAGGATTTACATAACAGCCAGCTGGTAATTAAAGTTTCAATTTAACAACAACAAGAAAATGGTTAAAAAGCTGCCCATGACTGATAGCATGTGTTGGCAGCTAAGTATTATTTTACGAAATTCTGCATTTACTGCTCAATGCCCTGTTAGCTATCCAATTGCCAAAAAACAAATAAAAAATTATTCAGAATTTTTCCTGTGGAATTAAATCCTCCAATGAGCAATTGCTCAATTTCACTACCCAATAGTATGAAGCATGTATTAGGCAGAAGAAGTGATACCCTGAAGGACCACTTAAAAAAAATACACAGACACAATTTGCATGTACATGTGCAACAAAGAATGGACATAACTTTAGGTAACATTTCAATTAAATGTTAATTAGATAGAATGTGGATGGCACTTGGCACATCCATGAGTATTTTCTAAGCCAAGCCTGGCATTTCTGATTTCAGACAAAATTACCTTCGAATCTTGAAGTTTTTTCTGGTATGAGTTTCATACTGAAAACTGAAGATGCCTATTGCTGGAGGTCTCTTGGAAAGTCCAAACCTTAAAGCTTAGGCTTGAGGTCCTGCAACTCTGCCTCCCTCTACTTTGTAGTCCTCTCAAGGAAAATGAACTGGGTAATACGCACAATGCCACATTTCCATTGGCATGTCACTTGTAGGATGTGCAATCATTTACATATTAACTAGGTTTTAATAATTAATGTTGCACTAATAAACTTCTACAGGTATAACTGAAGGGTTCTTTGCCATTTCATGACCTCCCAGCTGAATGTCAGCAGTTTCCTAAAGATTTAATGCAATAACTGTAATTTTAAAAACTGAATAATACCCAGGTTTGCAAGATTCTCATTTGTGTTTTTTGCATTAAATTAAATCTGGGGTTATTAAAAGGATGAAGAGCTGCTCTTGCAAACAAAACCCTTCCCTTCGGCAAACATGGAGCCAAGAAAAAGATTTTTCCCACTGAACACTTATGAATGATGTGATATCAAAATCAAGATTATTTTTTTCCTTCTCTGCATTTAGCAAATGATATTCTGATCTGGCAGATAATGGTTTTGCAAACCAAACAAACATGCTGGAAAGGTGTTCAAGAATGTCACAGGAGGTTTGAAAGATCCTGACTGATTAATCTCAGCAGCAATTCTTCAAATGCTTTTTCTAACTCTCAGAACATGATCTGTTTGATTTGGAGTGTTCCCTCACAGGAGACTAACAGGCTTTCATTTTCTTTTGATTTCTCTTTTCATTATGTGTTACAACAAAAAGCTAACATCTGGTCCCTCTCATTTGCAGGCCTAACTGACAAGGACCCAGTGCAGGGATGGGTTACACCAGTAATTTTCTCAGGGGGCTGCACCCCAAGTGAATGAGAAAGCCAGAAAGTCCATTCCCTGGTACTAGGACTCACTGGGAAGCTCTAGAACAGACATTGGCTTTGCCCACCACAGCTTAAAGCAGTCCTGGAGTTCATGATTTTCTTCCACTGAGCCCCATGGACTTGCTGGGTCAGTCTTGCTGGAAGACAACATTAGGTCTTATTACAGGTTTCCTAAAACAAGCTCAAAATCAGCTCCAGGAGTCTGGTGTTACTTGCTTTCTTGAAACAGTAATGTAGACTGTAAATTTTGGATTCTAATTTAGTAATCAAAACTTTTTTAAAAAAACACCCCCTCTAATAGGAATAAAATAAAAAAAACCCCTACCAAACCAGCTATCTAGCTGTAGCTGTGGAAAATTTGAAGTCTTACAAAAAATGTTACTCTCATGCATGTTAAACTTGGCAAACAAACTGAAGGATAAATGAATAAAAACCTCAGTATGAAATAAAAATGAGTCAGAGGGGGTTACATTCCACAATGGACAATGGCTCATCTTTTATGGCTTACAACACAATGATCTGATTATTGAATGATAGCAGAAAGATGCTGTTTCACTTAAGAAAATTTTGCATCACAAATTAAAGGCGGGTTTCAGGATAAAAGACCAAATTAATTTAACGAATCGTCTTTTTAAATTGATCCTCTTTAAGCAGATATGTATTTGTATTAAACCAACCCACATCCCAAAGCATATTCACAGAGAAAAAAAGAATTGTTCATCTCTAGCTTTTCATAAAAGCATCATTCATTATTATACAGCATTAACTTCTGTAAATCACAAAGCAGAACATAGCATAAAACCATTATTATGAACAAATGTCTAAAATGGGTTTTGATAAAAACCTGTAAATCATTTACATCAGCAATGAAGTGGGCTGACTGTTGGAGAAAATACATTTTATTCTTAGAATAATCTCTTTGGCAGATGCTTTTCTGTAACAATTACATTGTTTTTGAATGAGACAGATTACAAGCACACAGGCTTTCCTTCTAATTAAGTATTTAATTATGTAGTCACATGAAGACTTATTTATGTATTTTTTAAAATGTTCTAGAAGTCGTTTTGGAGAATTTCTTTGAAATCAGAAAAACTGGTATCATACATCTCCTCAATTGCTCAGTGGGGAAATGTCCATTGTATCTAGATGTTTTGTGGAAAGGGGGGGTGGTAAGAGGGGGCTACTCCCTAAGCAGCACAGAAAAATAGGTATTAATTTATAAAAATGCAGGATCATACCTTCTGGCCAAGAAACAGGCTTTTGGTGGACAGGACTGTGAAACCATCTGCAGGAGTTCCCTCTGTTGTACTGTCAGCACTGGCTGATTTGCTCACTTCTCCCTGCTTCTTCTTCCAAAAATATAGTTAATTAGTTAACTCAAGGCTCTGAGAAAAACAGTTTAATGACACTAAGATATATGACATGCACTAAATGCTTAGCGGGCAATAAAATGCCTGCACAAACAGTGGTGTTGGATTTTATCCTTCAGTCCAACCAAAGTGCCTGATAACAGCTGAAGGGATCAATAGGAAAAACGACCTCAACGTCTGCAGATCTACAGGTGCCTTCTCTTGCCCACAAGTGCACAGTAGAGATGACAGCTGTCTTAAATGTTGCAGGAAAACATATAAACAGCCCTAAACTTTTTAACAGCTTTCTAATGGCTTGTGTGAATAAGGATTATATATCTCTGTGTGTGGGCAGACATTCATTCTAAGCTAAAAACTGACTTGTCAGAGAATAAATTTTTTCAGTGATGGAAGGTGCTCCCAGATTTCACAGACTTATTTTTAGAAATGCTCATTTGTAATGTGGCTGTCCTTAAAAGCAGTGTCGAAAGAACACATCTACTTTCTATCTGCCTGGTTGCAGGAAATGGGCTGAACAATTTTCTGTCTTAACACCATCACCTACTTTCATCTTCAGTAAAACTGTTGGAGAGAAGGAGTTCCCCTCAACCACTGTTTCTTTTTTCAACTCTATTACTGCAGTGAAATAACAGGTCTCAGGAATGAATTGAATTACTGAACAAAAATGAGAATTAGGAACATTTTGAAAAGGAATCCAATTCATGAAGGCTGTGGTTATAAACTCAATTGGTGCCAAAAATAATTCCACATTTTCAATAAAATTCCTACTTACAATTTTACATAAATATTTGGTGCCTCAGCAATATCTATGTTGAAGCAAAAAAAGAACACCTGAAACACTGAGCAAACCACTGTTCCCCTATTGTCCCTTTCCTAAGTATATAAAATATGTCTGAGGCTGAACAACTAAAATGACTTTGATGCAAGGGCATATTGTGCTTTTAGATGCTGTAACCATATTTTACTTTACACAAATGTTTTGAAAATTAGATTTTCATGGGTCCTATTTCAATTCCCCAGGAGTTTAATGTTAGCCAAATACCAGTATAGTAAGCAGACAATCCAGTTTATCGTATGAAGAAAAACAGAACCCCACAACAGACCGCCTGCTTTTGTAATCAAGTAGGGCAAAAAAATTCCAGAATTAGGGAAAATATTAATGCATGGTTATTGGAAGCACTGCATTTGAAATGTCAACTAATAGGTGCTCTGAGGGAGAAGACTAAATTCAACACCTCAAAAAACTAAAGAGTGAAACAATCAGAAGAGTGACCAAGTAAACAGTAACAGGATAAATAAAGAAGCTTTGCTTGACCCAGAGGCAACTTTCACATTCCTTGTCCATTTCATGTGAAATTCCTGTACTTTTCTTCCTACTTGCAAAATTTATTGCTTAACAGTAGTTTTGCAAAAGAAAAAACATCCTTGGCTACATATTGGAAAGGTTCCCTAGTCCTACAAACTGAAACCTGTAAGGCATGACCAGCACAGCTCCCAGACACTTTCCTTTTCTGTCTCCTGGTACCTCCACCCTCTGCCCAGAATGTTTCTTACAGAGTATTTATGGCCAATCTGCCTGTGCTGCAGACCTGGGCCACTTCTGAGTTCAGACTTCAGCTGCAGCAGGGAGAGGGCAGTGCTCCTCCTTCCCTGCTCACACTGTGACTGAAACCACCATTGTTAACAACACACCCAACAGAGAGCTGACCTTGTGTGAGGCTCCCTGCAGCTACTGCTGGCAAGCTTGTTTGGGTTTAAAAATAAACATATTATTCTACCTTGGATTTCCTTGCTCCTTTCTTGCCACCTGTTTTCTTTGATACAGTTTTTTTCTGTGACGGAGACTTTGCCTTCTTTGCTGGGGGTGGAGTGATGATGGCTTCCAGTTTTCCTTTTGAACCCCGCTTCTTTGCCAACAGCTCTGGGTGAATATTGGGTAACACTCCACCACTGGCTATGGTGACCCCTTTCAACAGCTAATAAAAAAAAAATTACATGACAAATTCCAGCATTTACTCACTGATAAACAGAAAATAAGATTTACTGCAGGTTTTGCAGACTGCCTTGACTTTCTCCACCACTATCCTTGAAGAAAAGAGATGTGAAATGCATGAAATGGAGCTGACCATTAAAACACTAGATTTTAACTATAAAGGGAGCATGTGTTCTTCTTGCACACGTGCCTGTCACTGCCAGCATCTCTAGGGCTCACCCAAGATCTGTTTCTCTGAATCCATGCCATGGGGGCTGTTACCCAATGAGAGAAAACAAGACAGCTCCAGGCACACACCTGAAAGCCCGACAGGGCAGCCTTTGAGAGGGAAATGGGACCCCAAATGCAGGGTGTGAGACTGCAGCGGGTGCCACACTGTGGAGAACCCAATAAACATCCCAAGTGCTGAATTTTCCTGAAGTTGTGTTTTTAAAAACATTTTTTTTTTCTTAGAAAAACAAACTTCAGAATGGAGGGCAACATTTATACAAATCTCTACACCTGTAAGTCCTTCTTCAAAAAAATATGCAGTTGAAGATCAATATTCAGAAGTGTGCAGTTCATTCAAGCCCTCCAAAGCAGAGGTGAAATATATCATGTTCTGTATTTAAAACCACTTTAAACCATTTTTATACATCTAACTGGGACTAATTCACTATGCAGGAGGATACAGACAGTGACATCCAAGTCCCCCAGGTACTCTCACTTTCTGATTCGTGTTACTGCTCCCCAGTCTCAACTCAGTGAGCCCCAAACTTACAGAGGGATAATGAATGGAAAGTATTACCAAATTTCACACAAAGCCAGAAGGAGGGTGGTTAGGGGATATTATTTTTTCCTGCTCCATCATGATACATAAGTTTGGAAAAAGCATCTTTTCAGACAGGTTTTTACAGCACCTC
This sequence comes from Lanius collurio, assembly GCA_020086605.1. NCBI lineage: Eukaryota > Metazoa > Chordata > Aves > Passeriformes > Laniidae > Lanius > Lanius collurio. Next base: position 1,744,666 of record JACBWW010000030.1, on the reverse strand, counting down.
ACACAAAGGTATGTTAATCCCAGCCACTGCTTCTGGCTGATACCACAGCACTGCAATAATAATGCCCATTTTTTCTGTGTCTAAGTTAAAGGCATCTTTAAATCTGCAAAGGACAGACTTGCAATAGAGCTCTTCTGTGGTCACAATAACAGACTTCAGTGGGAACATGACAGGTCCCACTGAGTCCTCAGCTGTCTAAGGGGTAAACTAAAAATAAACAAAAAACAGTATCTGCTGTGTCTTTGAATTTATGACAATGCCTCAGTCCAACAGAAGTGGTTGTAATAGTGATAGCAAACATCATTTTACGTCTCCACTGCATTTTTACACATTTTATGAGTGCTGAAATACATAGTTAAGCTGAGTGCTGTAGTTAGTTACACAAACAGCATGCTAGTGAGTGTTTTCTGGTGTGCTACTCAATAAGCAGAGGTCTTGAGTTACAAGTCAACTATGTGGAAAGACAATTTAAAAAGCCCTAAAGGAAATCCTGGCCTTCACACAGCAGAGATTTTTCTTACCTGATTTAATTCTTCATCATTTGCTACAGCCAATAGGATGTGTCTAGGAGTGACTCGACCCTTCTTGTTGTCCCTTGCTGCATTTCCAGCCAATTCCAGAATTTCCGCTGAAGAAAAAGTAAGCTCCTTTTAATTACAATGTGATCATTAAGAAAAGTCAATGTGTTACTTAGCATCCATGCAAGATATGGGAATTACATCATGTTACTCCCAACTGTTGTAGGTACCCTCAACAGACATCTAACTCTAAAATTATAATTTTGTTTTTATATGTCTTATTACTGAAGAACAAATGCACACTTAAGTCCTGTGCTTTAAACTAGAATTATTTTTTTATTCTTTTGAAGCAGTTCCCCTAGATTCTTCACTTTTCAGTGTTCTCAAGGCTACTGTGTGCTCATCTTTTAGGATCCCTCTCCTGTCAGAGGACAAAGTGCAGTAGATACACAAATTCTATAGGTCTTTTTCTCAAACCTGTCAAATGCGAGTTCTGGCTTGCATCATTTCTACTTTTTTATTACTAGAAGACACTATTCTCAGTGACTCATTTTTAGCATTATGGAACCATGTACACACACATCCAAATTAGGACACTAAAAGTACAAATTCTGCTGCTACACTCAGCTGAAGATTTTTTTTTGTATCTGAGAAGTTTTTAACCAGAAAAAGTAATTGATGAATCATGTGTGTTTGCACCTCATAAATTATTTCCTTAGAAGATACTTCCAGTGCTGACAAAATAAGGTTTAACAGCTATGTATATAACTGAATCAGAGAAGACGAACTTGCTCCTCTTGCCTTAAGGATCTTTGCAGAGAAAGACCTAGAGCATTACCTGCTAACTGATCTACCTGCAGCTCAACAAGCCTTGGGCAAGGATGCAATTAATTACAAGAAAGTCTGGGGAATGATTAAAAAAAAAAATAAAACAACATAACATGTTTATCAGACTTTGCAATTATGTGCTACTGCTGTCTCCACTACACCTTTCATCTCCCTCTCTACAATCTGTGTTTCACTATGGCATTTGGTAGGTTTCCTTTTGCATATCTGGCAACATTTGGAGAAAAAGAGGAAAAAAAAAAGGAAACGTCCTTCTTTACATCTATTACACACTACTATTAAAATGCAACACTACAATAATATGAGTTGATTTCACATTTAAGAGATGACTATACTATGAGAGCTCTCCCTTAAGCTTGCTTTAGAAGCAAACAGAACTGAATTAAAGCATTAGCCAGGAAACAAAAAAGACTAAAATCAAAGTCCATGTGACCACATGCCTTTATTATAGGAAACAGTAAATCTTAAGTAATACTATACATTACAGACTACAGTATCTCATTAGACGGAATTTAATATGATTCACCAATTATTTTTCACTCTAAGTCCCATAACAAGTAAGTTATGATGCTTACTGGAAAACTTTCAGCTGCTTCTGGATGTTCTACAGTTAAACTTCATGAAGGATTTTTGTGTGTTTTCACTATTTTTGTGTTCTTCAAAGCACTCAATTAACTTTATTATAGCACGAGGCAGAAAATTAAGTCTAAACCCCAAAAGTAACTCAACATTTCATGCTGACAACAATTGCTTTAATTTATTTTTAAAGCAGGATTAGCTGGGTAAGGTCGACCTGCCCATGCTTTCCACACTTTGAAAGAACTGAATTAAGCTGGCATAATCCTTTTCACTTTCTTCTCCCAAGGCCCAGCTCAGACACATGAGGTTTAGCTGCCTGCAGCCTGTGGTGGCAAAGCCCTGCATCACCTCCCAATGGACATGGTGAAATCCTGGATACTCCCCAGGCATCCCCACTGACCTCAGCGAGGCCCTATCACTGAGTAACGCCACCACCTCCACCTCTCCACACCAGCAATGGAACTGTTTGTACCTCAGACTTAATCTCAGCTGAAAAGCAGGGGAAGGCTTTGCTGCTTTTTGGTTTGCCTCCACTCCCCCACCTCCGCTGCTTTCCGGCTTTAGGCCCCGCTGAACAGTCAGGCCGTGTTATTCTCTGCCACTGATCAGCACTGCTATGCAGACAGGTCATTTTGGAACTAAAGACTCTAAGAAAGTGTTATGCCTGTAAAGCACAGAGGAATGTTTTATTTGTTCCTCATAAAACGAAAATGTCTGCCTTGTACAGTGGAGAACTGTTCTGGTAAGTGCTAAGCCCTCTTCCTTGGACAGGAAACTCATTTTGAAATAACAGTTTTCTAATGGTCCTTTAGGGAAGTTGAGGTACCCCACTTCCTCTTCAGGCACAGAATGCTTTGCACTGGTGTTGAGGACCACAAAAGAGGAGCTTGGGGAGTGGGAGAGAGGAGGAGGCCATGGAGGGTGGAATTTCTCTTCTGGCCTTCTCCTCAGCTCTCCAACAATAATCACCTATTGCTAGTACATGCAGAGAGACCCACAGCACCGAGAACAGCCAAACTCAGCTATGTACACAAGTCTGGTCAGAGGGGGACTCTCCTATTTAGAAACAGAAGATTAAGAGGTATTTGAGCTGAAGCCAATGTAGGCAACAGTTTTTTGATTTAGCACTGAGAAGAGACAAACCTAATCCAAACCCAAGAGATAGAACTCTCAGAAATGCTGGAAATGAAGACTTTTTGGATGCAGACAGGATTCAGACTACTTGCGTGGATTTTTCTTGCAGACAGCTTTACTTTCACATATGTTTTACACTGCTTTAATTCTAAAGATTTAAATGGTGTTTTGCCCATGTTTTAAATCAATTTTAAATTAGATGAAAATCTAGATCTCTCTGAAAGGGAGCTGATTCAAATTTTCAGAAGAGTAACTCTAGAAATGGGAGTAGGTGGGGGAAAAGTATTTAAAATTGAGACTGGACTTGAACTCTCAGGTCACCCCATCTTTGGAAGTGTTGTTCTACTAGGTTCAAAGGTTTGAGTCACTGAAGAGTTCTGTTTCATTAAAAGTAATCTTCCCACAACAGGAAAAAACAGACATTCAAAAATCAACTCCTGCAATTGAGCAGGGTCAAGAGAGAAAGCTTTGCTCAGAATTGTTGAGGCAAAAGAAAGTTTTAAGAGCTTCCAGGACATCAGGTTTCACTCAACTTGTATTTATCCAGCCAGAAGACCAAAACAAGAATGTTTTACAAAAATGAGGCCTCACAAAAAAAGATGGAAGTTGCATAATGTCTATTCCATTCGTTTCATATATTTACTCAAGGCATTTCCCCCCTAGAGAATAATTACATCACTACCACTCTGGCAACAGGCAACTACAAGACTCACTTTACAGAAGTAAAGAACATGAAGAGCTCTATTTTTTTAGAAGTGAAGGAAAAACCCAAGTTTTTCAGTATTATATGGTTTAGAAGGTATCCTTCAACTACTACATGCTGAAATCAGCTTAATATGAAGAGAAACTCCATCTGCACAAATGACTTTTTCTGTGCTTTTGAATAATTTCAAACAAAAATGCAAACCAACATGTACTGCTTTAAGAGCAGATATAAAACAAACCAATGAAAAAGGTGTGAGAACTGTATAATTAGGGAAAAAAATTAATTAGGAATGCTATGTCAGCATGTGATATATTCATGTATGGACAGCTGTTAAGTAGCAAAAAAGGCGTGGATGCCTCAGAAATCTGACTTCAAAATGAACATATCAATTTGATTTAAAAGACATAGTTAAAACTTTTCTTCTTTTCAGTCATTATTAAAGTAGAAGCATAAAGTGCGAAACCCTGAAAGTTAAGAAATTTTCCTTAAAATTTATCTCTAAGGCAATTTTCATTTAGATCACTTGAAAAACCCTCTTGTAATAATTAGAACTAGGATATGGGTAGTGAAAACTGGTCTAAGCCTGTTCTCAGCATTTGGATCAAAACTACTTTTCTTCAGTTGAAGTTTTTAAAAGTTCAGTTAAATATTTTTAAGGAAGAAAAGCAAACCGGTTGTGTATCTTCATATTTCAGCTCGAGATAAGACCACAGGAAAAGCTGTTCTCAAGACATTTCCTACTCAAACACAACCAAAAGTGTCAGAAGTCTCCACAGAAACCTCATTCTGAGTAAAGTTTTCAGGGTGAGTTCCTCATCCTTTACTTTCAGAGACTCAGGTCATCTCTTAGACATCCTGCTAAGTTCCCAATTTCACTACCTGCATTTCCCTTTTCACAGGGGGCTGCTCTTGGGCCCAAGTACTCTTACACTGGTATTTCACAACACTTGCAAATTCTGGAACCAGAGCACAAGTGGCTAAAATGAAACTAATTACTATTAGGCCAGAACAAAGCAGGCACAGTAGGAACTGCAAACCTGGATGCTACAAAAGCAAATGTATTCTCCTCTCCCTCCTGGAGAGCGCTCTAGTTCATTTATCCTAATTTTCAAAAAAAAATATTACTAGTCATTAATGACTAAAACTCCTCTCAACTCTAAATTACAAAGCCTTTAGCTTATCATGGATTCCAGGCCATAATACTTTCTCAATGTAAACAGTCAATTCAATTGGTCTGACTTTATCCCCAAAATTTTTTTTCCTATTTCTTTTTTCTTTGGTTTACATTTCAAGCTAAATCATGGGTGTTGCATTAAATCTCTTTCTCCCCCCTATCTTCAGGGAGATGAAATAATATCTTTGAAAATTAAACTCTTAACAACTAACAGGTGATGTGTTGACACAAGGCCAAATTCTGAACACAAAAATTCCAACAGGAACAAGTCAGGGGTTTCTAAAAAAATTGTGAAGCCACTCCTCAAAAGAAAATTGAAAACAATATCCAGAAATCAAAGAAACATGAATGTTGATACCATTCCACTGAGAAAAATATGTATTTGCTAAAAAGCCAACTACATGACAAGGAGTCTGCTTATTGTACTTTAAATTAATCATCTTTGCCATCAGCATTTTATTGACTTGAGATTCATTTTACATGATTCCGGAAGGTTTTAACCCAATCAACCCCAATCAACCTAGACTGTTAAGAGTTTCCTGCATTCTTCTCTCCATGTATTAGACCAAATCCCCCCGAAATCTGCAGTTTCAAGAGTGAAGGTAAAATCATTTAACAACACTTTCCCTCTTATGCATTCCAATAAAACAGTTCTCAGCCTTGGTTCAAAGTCATGGAAATCTGATGCAGTGAAAATCAGTTCAAGAAACTTTACTGCTTTGAACAAGCCTTGATGAAACCTTAACTCTCAGCAAGGCAATTGTTCTCTTAGGATGTGATAAAAACCCCAAACCTTGAGAATCTGAGCTGTATGAAAACTAGGCCCCTTAAAGGAAAAACTGTTAATTTTGCCAAGTTATTGTAAGTTTTGCATTTCTGTGAGGCAGATGACAGATTGCTGTTTACATAAAACACAAATTCAGGCCACAAAAGCCACCTCCACTTAGAGCCTTCTGATCTGACTTACACATCTTTTCACCTTTTTTCTACAGTTTAATACCATCCATTATTTTTTTTGTAAGAGATCCAGAGTTATTTAACTTCCTCCCTCCTTTTTTTTTTAATTTTAATTTTTTGTTTACTATTGATCTGTAAAAGATATAAGAGTTCAATTTTCAGGGAAACCTGAATTTCAACTCAGATGTTATTTCTTACACCAGCCACACCCTGAGTGCTACAATGTACAGAGCTAGCCTAGCTCTTCTTCACAAGAATCCTGATCTAACTCAAATCAGCCTTTATTCTTTTTCAGTGGAGCTTCCTGTACCTGGCAGTACACTTTGCTGCTCCTCATAACAGCTTACATATGTTTTAGAAATGCACTCAAACATGATTAATATATCTGCTGCCAGACGCTACTTGACCAAGTGTAGCATGTGGCACTTGGGGACAGGGTTTAGTGGTGGACTTGGCAGTGCCAGTTTAACAGTTGGACTTGATGATCTTGGAGGGCTTTTCCAACCTAAATGATTTCATGTATGCTTTGGTCTGGCTGTTAAATAACACAGGAGACTACTCACATCCTGAGACTTGGTCCTAGCTTAGTCTTTAACAATGCGTTTCCAAACATTAAAGAAACCAAGAGGACTCTGTCACTTCATTGGAGTAAAGCCCACATCCAGCCTGACCCCCTGTCCTCAGCCAGTGCCCGAGGGCAGGTGGGCTGGAACATTAAAGGAACAGGCAAACTAAAAATGCTATTTTTCCAGAACATTCCCTCTGATTTCAGTCATGTGCAGCTGAGTGGTTCCTTGAGTTAGAAATGCTGTCTTTTTGTTTAGTTCCCCAGTGGATTTTATTTCTATGTCTAATTGTTTTCTGAACTCATTCAGAAAGGTTCAGCACCCCTTTGAGTATCCATAGCATCTTTCACTAACAAGGCTTGCTACACCACAGACATTTTTGCAATTTGGGAGAAAAGTACCTCCCGTTTGGTTTCGAAATATTGTATTTCACTGTATATCCCCTAAATTTATTTTTCCCCACTGAAGTTCAAATTGAGAATGGAGCACTTCATCTGACGGCACCAAAGAATCCAAATGGAATTTCATTTCTAAAGGTAATTCAGGGAAAAATATACTTTGGTAAAATACTGAAGACCGAAGAACATTATCTTAACTCAGGCATTCTAAATAATCCTCATGGCAAAAGGGAGAATAAAATCATGCTTACAATACTTGATGCACAAACTTCTAAAATTTGTGAATATCTGAAGAAAGAAACTGCTTGATAAATACACTGCGGAGTCAGGATGTCTTCCTGCTTTCTAGCCAGTTGAGGTACAACTGTCATACCAAGAATAAAGGGCTGAAGAAGAAAAGACTTAAGCTTTATAGATTCTTTTTTTCTTCTCAAGATAGAATTCCTGTTAAGATAAAGGTATGGGTCGGAAAAAACTGTGTAGCAAAATCAGCCACGTTTTTGTTTTACACTCCTCTTACACTCCATTCTTCCAAACAAAGGCTGATACCAGTATTAAACTGAGCAGCAATATACAGAAGTCATTATTCTATTGCAACTTAGCCAAATAAACAGATGAAATTACTTACTAAAATAAAAAGTATTTCATGCTTGATCTAAAGATATTGAAATATAACTGAAATATAGCAAAAAAATTAACATTTTCAAGGGAGGAAATATTCACTGACCATGACATAAAAACTAAACCAGCCCCATCCAGCATTTTGTACATTATTGCAATACGACACATGTCACAATGTTGCCTATTTACCTCTCTGAACTATGCTGACATAGCAATATGCACTGTTAGAGCTTTTATTAAAAAACACTCTTGTTGTCTCTTACAGATTTTCATCAAACCTGACCTGTGCAGTTTGGAGAATACATTAGGACTGTAATCAGGTCAGTAATTTTGTATTGAGTGAGATTTTGTAACTCGAAGATCCATGAAGTTTATGGACTACGCAATACGACAGCCATGTATGTAAGTGCTCACAGGGCTGGAGCCAAGGAAGGGCTTATCAGTGAAAGAAAACTGTTTATATACATTTGACATACACTGATTCATGCATTTATAATTCAGAAAGTTTGTCATTCAGTTGGTAACAGTGCAAAGTTTTATATCTAAAGAGGCACTTCTTGCAAGTGGAACAATTTTAAATTGTGATAATGACACTTTGCTTGAGAGCATGTCATAAGTCTTATGTAAAATGATTGTTACAAAGGAACTTTCCTATGCTGATATAGTCAAAAGGTTCTGATGTTATTGCCATAAACAACCCTGCTGTATTTTATGTCCAGTATTAATCCATATTAAATGCACACTACAGATGAAGAGGTAGCTTCTTTTATGCTTGCTCAGGGAAGGCCCAGATCCTACAAGCCCCTCATTTAACTTCAAGCATCTTTGGGACAGAGTTTGTAGTACGCCACCACAAAAGGAAGTAGTGTTTCTAAAGCTGCCTGTTTAAATAAAAGAAATTTATCTTGGTAGTGAATGCACATTTCAACGGTATCAAAAAGATATTGTCAATTAATTATCTTCTTGAATTTCATTACTCTCCAAGGACAGTTATTTATGGGAGTCTCAGAATGCCTGGAACTTGAATCTGCTTTTAACCTAATGCTTTTTTACTGTGGACCCCTGAGCTCCCCTCTGCTTCCAAGCACAAGTTCAGTAGAACATCTGCTTTGACAGAGAGGGCAAATCACTGTTTTCCTCTGTGACCCTGTGAAGATTTTGGGCAGTGAGCAGAATACAAGAGGTGAACAGCAGTTCAAGTTTCTCAGCTTGCACATTGCAAAGTGAGCATCTGAAGTGAGCATTTAAACCTATTGCTCACAGGAAGGACTTTCCTTTTGCAGCAAATCAGCAGCTGGACCAAGAACATTTCACACATTGAAAATTAGTCAAGATGAAAACGCAATGAACTGAGCTCCACCACATGAACCCCCATTACTTGATTCTGGCGACATCAGAAAGCCTGAAAACAAAAACTCAGGTAAACACGGGAATGCCTCAGATGCAATTCTAGCTGTGGGGTTCAAGAAGTGCTTATTTTACATTTCAACAAAATATATGATTAACAGTATACCCCTGTGCAAAAAAACCCCAAACACCCAGCTTAGAAAAAGATCTAATGGAGAAAACAGGTATGTAACATTTTCTCCTACCTTCATATGTACATAACAAATATAAATCAGAGCCTCCTTTCTTCTGTATTCCTGTGCTCCTGCTGTTTTATAAACTCTCCTTCTCATTTGCTATGACATTTTGGCAGTTGAAAATTATTTACAGTGTAGAACAGATGATGGGTGAGGGGAGAGCAGAAATCACTTGCAGGCCTGGCTCTTGCTGCCTTTAAATATGCTCAAGAGATTTCTGCTTTTCAAGGGCAAAGGAGTATCTTTTACAGTTAGCAAGAAAGGTTGGACTATATATTGTAACTTGTGCAAGCTCTACATCTGAAAAGACCATACCTGTATGGCAGGACCCGTTCTGACAAATACAAACCACTGAAATTCATGTGAGTGGCTGCAATGCCTCAGATGAAGTCTGTGGCCATTCTTTTGACTGACCTACTGTTCTTTTTTGACATAAACTGATACTGATGCACTACTTTGCAGAGAAATTAAGGAGGGGATTGCAGTTTTCTGAAGTCTATGTTAGGGAAGATAAATAGGCAAGGAACTATTGGAAAATAAGTGCAATAAGGAAAGAAGACAAAAGGAATTATCAACACTGGACGTGCCAACTGAAAACTATTGATAATGATGCCGTAAGAGGCCTCCTAGAAACAGAGACTAGCTTAAAATTAATTTCTGCTTATGCTGCACAACTGCTCCACTATTCTGACTATTCCCTGAAAGACAGGAAGCACTGCATGAACTGCTGCTGCAAAGAAAGAAAAGAAACAAGAACTCTGCATTTATAGTTCTTTGGCATCCACACTATTCCTCCAGAGAAAAGAAAGGAAGTATATCCACCTGCTTCAGTATTGGTAACACTCAAAGGTACTTTCTGCACATTTACTCACAAAAGACACTTGCATCCTATTTACAGTGGACATAACACATTACTTCCTTAGATAAAAAACAGGAACCAATAATCAGCTTGGCTTAAGAAACCAAACTGGATACACTGGTTATGCTGATGAGAGAATTATTTTCTTACGTTACTTCTAGGTAACAAGAACCTTTAGTGAATAAGTAAGAAAAGGAGGATGCCCACTGTACAACTTGTTTGTATGTGAAGTATATTGAAATCTAAGGACATGAGAAATCATAGAATGTGCACTCTCATTTTCTGATGAGTAACTGTACACACATGAAAAAATAAGCTACTTTCAAGTACAAAGTGGACAAAGTCATAACTCCAGATGAATCCAGAACAGAACTCCAAGTCTGAACAGCTGGAAGCATTTCCAAAGTTCAAATCTACAAAAGATCCCAGATCTGAGCACATTATGGGCTAATTTCAGATTTACATCAAAGTTAAACCTCAGCAAAGGCCAGCAAAATTTAGCACCTCACCTTCTAAAGGATTAAAGTTGGTTCCATATTCTGCACACTGATGAACCAGTTTTTAAACCTTAGTAGGTTCCTTTCTGTTAGGTCATGTCTCTGTCATTTCCCACCCCATTTTTGTTTCTGAAATTTCTCTTTCCTACAACTGCTTTTGATATTTTATACTTCTTCCTGGATGCACAGGATTGCTTCTTTGATTTAGCCAATTTATTAGCATGCCAGTTCACATGGTCTCCTTCCTATTATGTCACATTCCTGCTTTTACTTTGAAATGGTTGAAATGCTTTGATTTGGTCTCAGACCATGTGCTAACATGAGGATCTTTAAAAATTCTCCTGGAGAGAAGTCAGGATTTCTCTGGTTTTGTCAGGTAATAACTGCCAAGAGGTAAAAAGAACACAAACCAAAAATCTCCAAGCATTCTATTTCAAGGGGCTGTTTCTAAATTACACTGAAAAAGATGAATGACCTCAAGTTCAGAAAACATACTGAGCACTGAAGGCTAAAAAATTATACTATACAAAGTGTGAAAAACTTACAGAAAGGAAAAAAAACCCACCAGATTGAAACAGTAAGGGATCTACAAGAAAGCTGGACAGGGAAGGACTTGTAGTGATGAGACTACAAGGGGGAAGTGCTTCAAACTGAAACAGGATGGATTTAGATTAGATATTAGTAAGCAATTCTTCCCTGTGAGTGTGCTGTGGCACTGGCACAGCTGCCCAGAGAAGCTGTGGCTGCCCCATCTCCGGAAGTGTCGAAGGCCACCAGATTGGATGTGGTTCGGAGCAACCTCGTCTAGTGGGAGGTGTCCCTGCCCATGGAAGGGGGGTTGGAATAAAATGAATTTCAAGGTCCCTTCCAACACAAACCATTCTATGGTAAAACTAGTACTAACTCTGGAAAAAAACCCCAGTATATGTGCTTTGGAGATGCATCTATGTACAGGAATGAAAGAAAACCCTGAGATACAGGTTACTAGGATTATCTACCTAGCCTTCAGAGGAAACAGAAAAACAACAAAAAAACTGCTTAAAAATAGTTAAAGGGATAAAGAAGTACTTTTTCCTTTAGCTATCATTTCCTCTTGCCTTTTTTATTTTTCCTAAAGTGAAGGAAAAATAAATTTTTCCTTTTTTACTTTTCCTTGTTTTTTCTCTTGTTGTTGGTAATGTCCTCAGACAGGTTCCCAAGATGCACAGCAGTTAAAGAAACACCTTTATTTCCCCAACCTGTTCTTAACTGCCTAAACTATCACTGCTGCAGCCAGCACTTTAAATCAAACAGTTAACCAGTAGCATGTGCTGCTCATTAGCAGAGCCTTAAGCTCACCTGCATTGCTCTGTTTCTTTAAAAGGGCAGCATTCAAAGCACCCTTCACCCTAAGAAGCCTTTTATTTGAGTTGTTATTGCTGTAAGCAGGAACCTAGCTAAAGGAAATGTTATTTTTTTAAGGCCATCTATGAAGTTTAAAAGCATTCCTTTAAAGAAAAAGCCCAAGTAAAGAAAACGGAACGTCAACAAGTGGAAGGGAAAAAATATATTTGATGGTATGAATACCCTCCAGAAAACAAGCACTCAAGTGCTCTTGAACACTTAATTATTCAGTAATATTACCAATCTTCATCTTTACTGGAAGAAGAAAGCATAGGAAGAAATCTGCTGTTCTTCAGTGTCAATAGCCATTATAAAATGTTTCTAAAACTGTGGTAAGGTCAGGTTGCTTCAGTTTTAAATACTCCCAGAAAAGTCAATGCTTTATAACTCTGTGCTTGAGTCAAAGAAAAACCTGTATCTTTTAGAGGCTCATCACACCAATACAGCTTAAAGTCTCCTGTTCCTTGAAACACTTGAACCTGCAGCAAGAAGAACACTGACACAAGGAGATGCACTGGAAAAAGAAACACTGCTTTGAGAAATAAGATCCAATTCAAGCTTTTCTTTAGTCATGCTAATAGAATCTGGCTCCAAACACTCCTCCATGTGGCTTTTTGCTAGATGTCTACACCACAGGTATATACTTAGAAGTCAACCTAGCCACATGAAGGTGACTGAATCCGTTTTTTTCTTTTTACTTTCAGTAAACTGTTATTGCAAATAGTCCATATGTTGATGCTATTACAGTTGGGGTTTTCTGTCAAAAGACTGCTTTTGTAATATTGTTTGTGGAGGTAAACTTGCAATGTCTTAAATCTTGTTTGAGAACAAAACAGGTGTGTAAAGATCTTTACTTGCATGTCTGGTTGTTTACATCACTGGGCAAAGCATTTTCTTCCTTTGAAGCTTCTTTCTAAATGGAGGAAAAATAATACTTTTGTCCTCCAAGAAGGTACTGTGAGAATGAGATAATTATTTAAGGTATTCTCATTCTGATGTGATGAGAGGAACAGAGCAAGAACTACAAATGTAAGCAAATAAGATACATAGATCCAGGGAAGATGAACAGTGTGCATGTTGACACAGACTCAGTCAAACAAATTGCAAACAGCATGTGCAGTCTGAAAAGAAATCTGTAAATTGAACAAAAATGTTTAAACAAGGCTGTAAGCAGTCTCAGCCCCATGTAAACACTGAGAAGCTCTCTCTATTTAAAACTAATGTATATGCTTAACAGATAATTATAACCCAAACAAAGTCATCAGGAACAAAATCAAAGCAAGAAGGGCTGCAACAAGAGAGTCCACACACACTGGCAGTAGGAACCCTGACTGCCTATGTGGAAGCAAATCCAATACTGGAATGAACAAAAGCCATTAGGGCTGTGAAGCAGGGGTGAGGGTGCCTTTATTTTGGCTTAGAAGTGTGATCAGCATAACATGCACTTAAGGTGTAATGTTTTCAGTCATTTATAAATCAGATGATCTTTTTAGTTTGTTTGGGGTTTTTTTCTGTGCAAATACAGTTTGTGTTTAACTTTTACTGCTACTATTTCACATAATTCAGCAAAACCTACCAGTTAGATATTCCAGTACAGCAGCCATGTACACAGGAGCACCAACACCAATTCTGTACTTGGGGTGGCCTTTCTTAATGTACCGGAGCATTCTTCCAACAGGGAATATGACCCCAGCCTTCGCGGAGCGGGAAGTTTTAGTTGACTTCTTCTTTCCACCCCTGCTGGACATCTTGTCTGTATCAGGTCTGAAACAGCACTCTGTATTTATGAAGGAAAAAAAAAAGGAACAAAAGATAAAGGGCTATTAATAAGGACTGATGCTCTAAGACCACACACTTAATTCCAAGGTAAATTGGAGTTTTGGGGTAGGCAATGCATTAGAGCATCTAAAACATACAGACAAGTTGCCTTTTTAGAGTATACACGACAAGAACCTAAAATAATTTCCCACAGAACGTTTACTTCCCATTGTAACTCGGCATAATTTTATACAGAAAATATATAAGACAAGTTATTTTCTATAGATCTATTTTTCTGAACTTCCTAACAGATTAACTCCAACACCACTAATGGAGCAGAGTGATAACTACCGGATTTAAAACAGAACTTCTGCACTGAAGCAGAGGATGCTTTCTGCGAGGAGACTGACACAATCCTGATCTCCATGAAAACCTTTTGGTAGGGCATTTGAACAACTGTGGGAGGGCAGTTATGTTCATGAATAATTACATTCCGAACTAGGAGAAACTGTATCCACTAAAGCTTTCATAAAGTGTACTCACCTTCTTTAAAAAACTCAATTTTCAAGATGTCTGAGAATTGACAGAACAAAGGCCTATGGATGGCAAAACACACTTCCTGTACAGTAAATGTTCTATTTTTAGAGAGATCTGAAATGACCCCCTTGAGATTTGAACCTACCAAAACTCAGCTGTCTCCACATGGAAGACCATATTGCTTCAACATTTCCTCCAGAAATCTGACAATCTTCTATCTGCCACCTTTCCCTAACAGCACAGTGATCTGAACACCCAGCACGTATCTGACAACTGTATCTCAGTTTATCTCGCAGAGGGAACCTACTGCTGATACAGCTGTCAAACATATTCTGTTCTCTCTTTGATTTCTGCTCAGGCTGTAAATAGAAGCTGACAAATCCAAAGGGGTGGAGGGTTCACAGGCTCTCAAGGTGTCTTTGAAGCTTTAGGCAACTCACTGGGTTTTGAAATTACCTCAGAGGAAAAGAGACAGTGCCCGTCTCCCCATGTCTCCCCTCCCTAACATCTGAACTCTATGGAAACCAGCAGAATGCATCAGTGATACTCACACACACCTCTGTGCATCCCACTTCTTCCCTTGCTGCCCAAGTCATACCTAATACACATGCAAATTCACTGACGTGTTTATACACTCCACTAAGAAACCCCCTTTAAGCCTGCTTTCCCAAGACATAATTCTGCTGCTTCCTCTATTTTTTGCTTGTTTATTCTGAATTCTCTCCTTGTCCTTATGAACCTAACTGTATTTCCCACATGCCTGAATCCACAATGGAGTGAGCTCAGAATTAGGCAAAACAGGTTCATCAACCCCACTTTTATGTTTTGCAATTTTTGTTCTGTGCTGACACATCCCACAGTCCTTCAAACCTCAGTGAGTCACTAAGATTCAGGCTACATAACAAACAAAGACCAGTCAGGATAACTAAAGAAACACGAGTATCAAAGGTTTTTTCTCCTTTCCACTTCCATATTCCATTCATCAAAATCTACACCTGCACAACACATTAAGTAAATTAAATGCTATGGGTTTACCGTTTGCTAAAACTAAACAAAATAATCCCATCTTTGTAGCTCAAATGAAAGTCACACTACATTTAGGAAACTTGTGTCTAAAACCAGATAGGAATCTTTGGGAAGGGGAAGCCATCAAAAGGGCTCCTTCCCCTTTCATCTGCTGTGGACTCGGCTCTGTAACAACCATTATTCTGTGAAGAAGAGAACAAAAGACAATTTTCTTGCCTTGAGAAATGGTCTAACTGGAGCTCACAAATTAATTTTAAAACATCCATTTAATTGCATTTTCTCATCTAGTTAGCTCTGTCTTTGTTAGCAGGAAGGCTGGGTGGGGCTTTGACATGGGTACAGACCTTCTGCCAGAAATTATTTTCATGTTTCATAATCCATTTTCATCAACAGTACTAAGGATGTTTAATCTCAAATGTTAAGAAGTTCATTCAATCAAACACCACAGAAAGGGGCATAAGAAGTATCTGTGCTGCCCTGCAATACGTTTGGTTTGTAACTGAGAGGTCAGTGACAAAACCCATAATTTTTCCAGAGAAAGCCTGCAAGCCTTAAGCAGTAAACTTCTATTAATCATTTAGTGAGTTTATGGGATAGTGGGAATAGCTGGAAGAGAACATAGAAATCCTTACTTCCTAATTTTTTTTTCTTTTTGGCCAAGTGTCATCTTAGCTAACAGCTGCTGTAACATTTGGATCAAAGCATTAGTAAAGTAGGTAGTAATACAGAATAACACCAATCCATATATAAAATGGTGGGGTTTTTTTTCCTTCATAAGCTTACTTTATCACCTCTGAATTCTACAGGTAATTTCTCTCTTTATTTTATGCACTTGATCACATAACTCACGTTAATATTTAGGATACCCCGGATTTATCTTGACAATTAACCTGATCCCCTTGTATTAACATTAAAGACCTTTCTAGCTGTAAGTTATTTGTGAGGAGAAGCTTTGCCTGAATCCAAAAGGTGCTGGCGAGCAGGGCTGCATCATGAAAAAAACAAGAACTTCTGAAACTTTTAAAGATGTATTAAAGATGAAATGTGCTACAGATGAATTTCCAACCTTCCCATAAGGATCCCATTCCTACATGTAGTGAATCACTGGATGTTCAGATTGTTTAGATGTTGGAGGTGGAGGGAGGAAGACTTCAATTAGGTTTCAAGTACCACTTTTACTGTTACCAACCATGTAATTTGGGAGGTGAAAGTGAGAGCCAGACATGGAAACCTTTTTCAGAGCTTAACTGTGTATTTCGGAACCTGTCTGTCCTGCCTTTGAGCTGCAGCACGGCCAAACCAGCGCTCAAATGTCTCTTCCCTACTTCTACTTCTCCACCGAAAAAGAGAAGGGAAAGAGATTTCACTTGCAAAAGCCACAAGAAAATGTATTGAGGTGAAATGTAAAGAACATGGCAACAGATCAAAAACCAAAGAAAGCCATGTGCCTTACATGTTCCAAAATGGTTTATCTTTGTAACACCAGAAACTCTGGAATGCTGCCAACACTAATGAACCAGAGCTGTTTGCTGAGTCACTGGGAGCCCGCAGAGAGAAGCAACCAAAGGGAACCTTATCACCTGCACCATAGCTCTGACAAGATTTGAGCAGTATAATAAAAGTAAGTAAATATATTTTTAAATAAATCACAGTCAATGATAGTCAATGGAACTGTACTTTTCCTTTCTTTCTTTTTTCCTGTCCTTGCAGTGGAATTATTGAGAACTTTACCAAATACATTGCGAGGTCTCCAAAGATTTGACAATAAAATGATTTTATTTCAATTTGAGAGTTCACAAAATTATCACTGTGATAATCAGGGGATATCACTGAGGAGTCAAGTATCAAGGTTCACCTTTGACTTCAAATCAAATTTAACACTATGTTCTTCAGTGGCTCTGTTGTGCTTGGACACAGATCGCCCTAGATACAGAATTTATCACTTGATTCACAGCCTTTTGAAACCCCTTAAAGACTGTGGCAAGATTCACACTGCTTTCTAAGATCTCCAAATGCATAAACAAGATTTGATGGTGTATTAATTGGGTCACAGCAAAGATTCAAGCTACAAGGCTCCTCTGCTGTCATGTCTTTGCGAGCCAGAAATACATTTCCTAAGAAACAACCTTAAGGTGTAGTGATGAAATCAGCATAATTAACATTTCTTCCTTTGAAATTGGCTGGAGTAATTCTGGTTGGCCATATTTTGCTGTGTGAAGACAGATATTCTGCTAAACCACATTTTCAAATACCATCTTCCTCAAATGCACATAGGCATCTGTTTTTCTGAAAGGTTTAACATCATATAATTCTTAAAGTACAGCCTGAACATCCTGGTAAAGTGATACCCAAATTCCAAATACCAGTACTTCATTAGTTCAGTTGATTTGATCAAACAGCAGTAATAAATCCAGTCTGTTATTAATAGTTTTCAGGTACTGGTTCTTAATGACTAAACAAATTACAGTTACTGCTGTCAGACAGAGATTGTTCTGATCGTGGGCTTACAGTAGTGTATTAACTGCACTCAAAGAAATGATTCAATTTAGATCTACATCATCATATCAGTAAGTGTAGCGGAATCCAGGATATCATTACTGCAATAGGAAAAATACTAAGATGTAGTTATTATTTTTCTTTTCTTTCAGTACAAAGACTAAGCTGGAAAGTTAATTTTTGTATCACAAGAGATTAACTGCAATGCTATTTTCTTTCCATTGTTTCAAAAGATTAACAATATAAGTGCTGCCATTCTCTCTTAAATCTATTTGCCTTACAGTAATAGCCACTCGCTGAACTCTTGCTGAAAAGGTGCATTTGAACTCGCTGTTACAATGAACTTGTTCTGTTCTTAGCTAATCAGAAGCTACTCTGGCATATTTATAAAATGGTATAGAATGGTCTAATAATACTTGCCTGGCACAACAGTATCTCTGCCTGGACTGTGGTTTCTAGGTACAACAGTACTAAAAAGAGCTAATCACTCAGTTATCCTTTGATCTGTTGTGATTTCAAACTTTACCTCAAGTTCTTTATCAAAGGAGTAACTCTTTGAGGTCTGAAACAGAGGAGTGAAACTAGTTGTAAAACAGCTGTTCCAAAACTCCATTAACTTCTCATCTGAAAAGGTAGCACCATACATTTATTTTCTTTTGGAAAACCAAGGGAACACTCCTCATCTAGGAATGCACAATAGGTGTACTTTCTGTTGAAGATTAAGACAGTTACAATTCCTATAGCAATAACATAAAGAATGGGAAAAAGAGTAACAACGTTTTCACAAAATCTGTGTGCTGAAGAAAATACTGTTGCACGATGGTATGCAACTGGCAGAAGTCCCTCCCTCCCACAGTGGGTCTGAAACACCAAAACAAATGTCCCTTAATGTGCAAACCTCCACTAAGAACAGTGTTGGGAATGTGACAAAAGTTTCTGCTGGGCATCCTGCCACCAATAGTCAGGAAAACGTAAATGCAATTGTCTTCACTGACCACTGCCGGGAGAACTGGCCTGAAATAACCATTTATACATTATGGGTTTCTGTATTCTAGATAGAAAGCATAAAAATTTATACAGGGCTTTAAGTCACCGGACCATTTGTGAATTTAATGTTCAGAAAAACTGTTTTAAATAAAATGTTGAAAACAACTTTGTCCCTTGACATATTTGTAAGAAAATAAAAACATAATAAAGAATTCATGTGGATGCTTCTAAGGCAAAATCCAAATGCAGAACAAAATTGAAAATAAACATTATAACTGCTGAGGGAAAGGATTGCAAGAACTTGACCCATCAAGGAGGTAATGAATGGTGTGATTCTTGCATCACTCCATGAACAAGGACCATGAGCTGAATCCTGCCCATCCTGTCTTTAGAATGGGTCTGGGTAAGGAACTATGGCTTCTTTATGCATTCATAGCATCTTTCCCTCCCAAGCGAGCTAGCCAGCCCTGCAGTCTTTCCACAAGCACTGCATTTGTCTTTTCCAATTTCACCTCGAGATGACAAAACCTAATGCTCACAGCACTGCCCACAGGGCCAACATTTCCTCTCCCAATGGAGGATCTGTCTGGAGGCTCTTTTCTCCTCTTGTAGCATCAGTTCCAGATCCCTGCTCCTTTATCCCTTCTTTATAACCTTGCTGGGGTAGGACTACCTTTTCTGTGGAACAGACAGCAGGCCTTGATCCTAGTTGACAGAGTTGCACAAAAATATTTCTGCATTTCTCTGAGAGCAAAGGTTCATGACTATTCTTCCAGAGTGTGATTATATCACCTATCTTATCAAGAGAATATATTTTATCAAAGCTCATTGCTATTGTATTGGCAGAACCAGACAACTCCTAAGAACAAATTTAAACATAGCAGTTTCTATTAAGATTAAGCTTGCAGTGGTGGACTTCTCTTACTGCTCATGCTGATCTACAAAACAAGCAGTGCTTCAGCACTTTACTGACATTACTGTCATTAAGCCAAATTCTAGTCTTGCCACTAGATTTAGATCAGTTATGGCTTAATCTACATTATCAACATTTGGCTTTACTGGCAATCAGAAGGGTATACAGTACACAGAGCAAAGCAAAGTTACTCTTTAGAAACCCAGAAGGCCTAGATTTCAGTGTGAAAGGTTACGAAATATAATGATGCAAAATAACCTGCAACCATTACTAAGTAAATAATGTAACTCCTTTCTTTCACAACACTTAAAAAAAAAAGCCCCAAACACATTGGGTAGTTTTCTAGGGACTACATGATACAAAATCTTTCATACCCAACTGCACTAAAACATAATTTTCAAAGCAACTGCAATTGTCTTGTTTCCACATAAGTCTTTCAACTCCGGGCTGTCCCTAAGAACCCATGTACTGTTTTCATTAATTGCACTCTTGCTCCTTTGCTCATTTATTTCTCCTACTCTTTAGGATGGGGGAGGCAGTGGATCTGCAAAGTTCCCTACAGACCTGTTGCTAAGTGACAGCCACACACTCTCCTGGGGAAAAAATGGTTGTTCACTTGCATGGTCAAGAGATAAATAACAAGTCTCATCCAAGTATATTTCAACAAGTCTCCTTCCATCTCTACAAATGAAGCAACCTCAGCTTTACACCACCCTGCTAGCATAGGAGCTAGTTCCAACTGCTGGCTTCAGACACAATTTCATGGGCCTTCTACAACTTACTTTTAAAGACTACAGAAGGAACAAAAGGATTACAGGGAGATGCAAGTCACAGAAACAGTCTGTTGCCCTCACTGTCTCTTACACAAACACGTCAGCCTCGAGTCTCAATCCCAGCGTTCCTGTGCTGGAGCGGGTGCGGAGCCTCAGGAACCTGCATTCACCTGCGCCCTGCAGTACTCGCAGTCCCCTTGGAGGAACACCCACACCCAGACAGTCCGTATGGGCTGCTCGAATCCTGCTGCAGGCAGACATATTGCAGCCTCTACAAGAAGTGACAGTCCTAAAAGAATAAGAAGCCCCGTTTCCAGACAAACATTTATTTTTACCACTCTCGGAAGCCTTTGCTTACGATTTAAAATATGTCATTTGGCTTTTTAAAATTAAGTCATTCACACGAGGTAGGTAACTTTTATGCCACGGGTTCTTCATCCCGAAGTGGAACACACGGAAAACACGTCCTGCTGTTTTTTTGCCGTGTGCTTTTCGCAGTCTCCCTCGCTTATGGCTCCCCTGCCCGGCGACCCGCGGCGGGAACGACGAGGAGGGAGCCCGTCCGAGCGTGAAACAGGGACGTGGGGGACCGCGGCTCCACATCCCCGGCCGCCCCTGCACCCCGGCGGGCTCCTTCCAGCCCCACACCGTCATTCCGTAGCGGATTCCATGGAAATACAGCCCCGCTGCCACCATTTCGCGGGGCGCGGGTGGATCTCCCAGCTTCACCCGAAGCACAGCAAGAAGCAGCTGAACTGACTCCCGGTTTCCCTCACGGGAGGGGACCGGCACCCCTCCTTCCCACGGCGCGCCCAGCCGGCTCGAGCCCCCCCCCATCGCCACCGGGAGGCACCGCGCCGGGACAGAGCCCCTCGCACCCCCTCCTTCCCGCACGGCGGGCGGACCATGGCGGTGACTTACGGCGCGGACAAGATGTCTCCGGTCGGCCGGCGGCGGCCCCGCTCCCGTCCCCGCTGCCGCTCCCGCTGCTCCGCTCCGCCCGCGGGGCCACCGGGATCGGCTGGACGGGCTGGCGGCGCTCCCACAATGCCCCGCGCGCCCGCGCGTCACATCCCCCGCCCGCCCCTCCCCGCGGGGCCGCCTCACGATCCCGCACGATCCATCACGGTCCCGCACGCTGTCCTCACGGGGTCCCCGCCATCCACTCACGGATCCTCTCACGATCCCTCACGGCTGGGCCACCGGTGCCACGATCACGGGGGTTCCCAGAGGCCCTCCTTCCTCTTCTCCCGCCCGCACGGGCTCCAGGCGGCAGCTGGGCCGGACGGGCCATTGAAAAGCCCGGTCCCTGCGTGGGGCTGGGCTTTGGCACCGCGGCCTCCGCAGCTGCTCCCGACCGAGCCATTGTGTACAAACATGGTCACTTCCAAATTTTCAGGACAGGGAGGTCAAAGCGGGGGATTCGCGCCGTGTTCCTCACAAGAATGAAGTTCATGGAGGGAAGAGGATGAGCAGCTGGATTGTTCGTGAGGCACATGCACTTTCTTCCTCGTGCTGTACAAAAATGGCTCAGTGCCATTATACCAAGGCCCCAGATGGAGCGTTTGGACGCGTTTGTTCATGGGCCATACGGATGTCCTTGAGCTCACCTTGCCGGCTTCGGAGAGCTGGGTTGCCGCTGCCCCCTGCCCACACGCCCTGTGACAGACTGCGAGTTCAGTCTCCTCTCCTGCCGCCCTCCAGTTGCCTCGCCCACTGGCTGGAAAAGAGGAGCTGCCACAGCGGGTCTTGGCTGCAGGACAGACAAGTCACGACAGACAAGTCACAACAGACTGCCACTCTGTTTATAATAATGGGACTAGAAGCAGCTGGAGTTTTGAATGTCCTGGAAGATTCCTGGCTTGTTAATGCTCCCAGACTTTTGTGCCGCTGCAATTTGAATGGAGCATCCTCGTTCTTCAGTTCCTAAAGCGGAATGCCAGCCCATAGCCTCCTCCCCAGTGTCCCTTGGTGTTCTTTCATGGGTAGAACTGTACCAAGTGACAAGTGGCATAATACTATTATTACTAGATGACAAGGAGTTTTTCTCCTGCTCTTCTCTTCAACCGCTCTGAGCTTCAGCTCTCCTTATTTTGCTGAGTAGCAGCTTGTCATCACAGTGCCTTTGTCATACCAAATAGAAACCAGAAAGGAAGGGGGTTTAAAAGAAAAAGAAAAAACAGGGGAGTGGGGACAGCCTATGTGAAATGTGTGGCTAGTCTGAGAAATATCCCTTGGAAGAATGTTTCAGGAATCATAATTGTGGTGCTCCTGTCCACCTAAATGCACCTGTCCATCTAAATGGCCAGACCTGGTCTGGTTTTTAACACAGCTAAACTCAGTGTCTTTCGAGACATCTCATTATGTCTCAGTTTACCACAGAGTCCAATGCAACCTAGTCCTCACTGCACTCCCTGAGTGCTAATTGTACCCTGCATGCCATGCAGTGGGGCAGTTTTGCCTAACAAAGGTTCCCTGCTGGGTAAGTACCCTGTAGTCCCTGATTGCCCTTAACCCAACAGTCCTTACTAGGCCATCTGCCACGCCTCTTCTTGTACAGCTGAGGACAAACTCTGCTTTCCCTGTGTTCCTCTCCACACACACCATCTTCTTCCCACCTCCTCCTCTTCCTCCTCCGTGTTGCCCCACTCCCTTTTTCTTTGCTGGTAGTGCTGCCCACGCAGTAACTTTTTCTGTATGCTGTGCAGAACACCAACAGAACTGGTCCTCCAGTACTTGGCTCTTCACACTCTGTTTTCCTGTCACCCACACAAGTTTTATTTAATTAAAAAAAAACAAACCAACAAAACAGAAAACAAACCCAAACCACAAAACTAACCCTCCACCAAATACCTTGTTAATATGAGCTGCAAAGGCCCATGTGAAATTAAAGAACCCACAACATTGTCTAATGGGATTAATGGAAGGCTGCAAGGGTTGTAACTAGATGATCTTTAAGGTCCCTTACAACCCAAAGGTTGCTTTCTATGCTTTTCTACTGTCATTGTCCATTTTGTCTGGTTTGAAGGGGTGTCTATGGATTTTGTGCTTGTGAAGAAAGCCTTCAATACACAATTGGTGAGAATTTCTGGAGCGGGAGCTGCCTGAGTCCAACAATTTGTCCATGAAATGGGATGGCTAGTATGAAGGCTGCTGTTGATAATTTGTAATGTTAGCGTTGACTGGCTCACCTCCCACCAAAACACAGATTTATCATATTGAACATCTGAGTCTACAAAGAGTGCCCATTTTGAAAGCATGCAATGTGTCGTGACTGTCTAGAAGTTGCTGCAAAAGCCTGTGAAACACTACATGAACAACCTCACAAAAACAAACCTTGGCTTAAGTTTTGTTCTTTTTGCCAGTTTTGATGTATTTATTTATATATAGAATGATAAAAAACACATTTCCAGAGTTCTACTGTCTTTATTGCTAATATAAACAGTTCATATTCTTACATTTTTTTACTCTTACTTTATTTTGACACTCTGATTATATGATCAGTTCTAGCAACCTCAAGGGACTATTTGCAGAAGAAATTTTGAGTGATTGAGAATACAAACACTTAATTTGTTTATGCAGCAGGGGTGGTGGAGAAGGAAATATCACCTGGGAGGGGACAGAGCAGTGTGGGAAGGGTTGTGGCTGGGGTAATCCTCTTAAACTTAGATAAGCGTTTTCACTTTGGGATAGCTATCCTAATTCTAAATGTGTCACCTCATTTATCACTGGTATTTGTTGTGTGTTTATTGGCTACTGAGCATGCATGTCCTAGGTTACTACAGGTTGCTGAAATACTCCTTCAGGATTTTGTGTGCCTAGCCAGCAGATCCCTGCTGTTCTCCTTCCACCTTCACATGGTCAAAAGAAAGTACAGATTCCTCAGACATGACCTACTTTTCTGAAGGGGTTATCTGAACCTCATTCAGCTGCTCAGCCTCCTCTCTCTTTGCAGACCATGTGACTAATCCACGCTTCTTAACTTCAGGTTACAATCACACTGATAAATATACCTGTACTGTGTGTCATGCTAGTGATGTGCTTGCCTTCACCATCAGATGGGCACAGCGACCAAATCCACTCAATGCTCATCATGCTCCTAACACACCCCACAGACCTACTGCCTGTCCCAGGGGAGTATTGGCTGTGATTTCCAGAGGGTTACCCTGGCCTTNTATGGAAAGTAAAGCATTCTCTGGGTGATAGTTGTGGTGAATACTTTCCAAACAATTCAGGCAATATAAATGCACTCACATAAACTGTTTATGGGATAATAAATGAATATGAAATATGAATATGAAACAAAATTAATATCTTTTTATGCACTATTTTGAAAAGAAAATAGTCAGTGTTTGATGACTTCCTGATTGTACTGATTATTGTCAATAACCCTCATACCTTGGAAATATGCCTCTTAAATTAATTTTTGATTTCCCTGTATGCCATGCACTGAATTGTCAGAGATTTCTGCCTCATTAGTATCATTACATTTTTCCAAAGTCTGGCTAGTTTTAAGAAAATAGAAGACAAGTAATTTTATGCTAAATTACCCTTATCACACATGGAAAAATTTATTAATGTCCAACATTTTTCCTGAGTACACCTCATATTTTTAAACTACCCTACAGATTGTTTTTCCATTGAAGTTGCTTTTTAGGTACTAAAATAGAAAAGGAAAACAAAATCCTAATTTTCTTTCAATGTATGGTTTTGTATAAACACAGGCATGTAGGAGTCCCAATGGAATGAATTGTGAACTCTGCACAAATCCCTTATTGTCGTGAGTGTGCATGGTGTTCTCTGTGTGTGTGTATGTACAGTTAGTGTTCTATAGTTACTTGAAATATATCTCTGGAAATGGGAAACAAAACAATGTCTGGTCACTCAAACCTCTATTTCAAGCCTTCTTTGTGAAATAAATTCACTTTTTTTTTAAGTGAGACGGCATTTGTTACTTCTCCTTAGACCCATTTGCGTTTCAGAGTATTTCAGGGTTGTTGCCAACATGTTCAAATGTGATTGTTAATTTTGCAAA
This sequence comes from Lanius collurio, assembly GCA_020086605.1. Lineage (NCBI taxonomy): Eukaryota > Metazoa > Chordata > Aves > Passeriformes > Laniidae > Lanius > Lanius collurio. Next base: position 1,719,320 of record JACBWW010000030.1, on the reverse strand, counting down.
TCAGATCTTTTACACATGTTTCTATTAAACAGAGCTATAGAGATCATTAATCACTTTAGAAAGTCTAGCCTGGTATTTTTCTTAATGGGGTGTATCATAGATCTTTCTTAAGCCCCTTAGCACTGGAAGGGGAGCATCCTTAAGCCTCTTTGCCATCTCTGTATGCAGACCTGATGCCATTGAGGAGCTCAGCCAGCAGGTGGAGTTTAGATTGCATTTAAACGGCAGTTTTAGACTGATTAAGGTTTATCTGAAACTGTGCTACTGGAAATGCCTCTTATGGACGCTTCTGGAAGAACATTGGGTCAGTAAAGTTTTGACGCCCATCGGACTGTTTATATGTAGACCACATTGCTGCTGCAAAGGTGATGTGGGCAGTTTATTAACTTGTTTGCCTTGACTTTGGAGTAATGTGGAGGAGTGCTAAATAATTGTCATAATACTTAAATTAAAACAAAAGTCATCTGTCATTTTAATTTATACCTGAACAGACATGAAGGGAGAAGGAACACTGAGATGAACTGAATTCCCAATTTAAACTGTTTTATTTTTTGCCTTAATGGCAAGAAATAGGATTAGGATAAGGTCAGTGTAGGATTTGATGTCAGTGCTTCACTAGAAGCTGCATTAAGCACTGAAAGAGATGAAACGGTCAAGGAGTATCTGACAAAAATTATAACACTGCGCTGGTAGCAATTGGGGGTAGATGAGAGCAAGGTTTATTGCATCTGTCACTGAGCTTTATTATCAACCTAATACTGAACAACAGCCAAAGCAAGAGAGACTGGAGCTGGCCAACCCTTCTGAGCAGGATATGGCTATGGCTGGCATCTGCCAGGGAATGAAGCCAGGCTCCAAGGCTTACAGCTCAATGTTAGAGATGAACTGTGCAGTCTGCCATCACTTTATCTTGCACTGAGTTCTGGTTTGAGGTTAAAGACAGGAACTCCTTAGTAAATGCTGCTATGATAAGCTACTGTGTTCTGGAGGCAGCTTTTGCTGTTATCCAGAAATCAGTATAAAAGGTGTGTAAGACTGTGAAGAAAAACAATGGTGGGATTTACTTTGGTTAATAGAGTTGTAAGCGGTGCTGGCATCCAGGGAAGACCTTATGTTGCAATTTTCAGGGGAAAAAAAATGCTACACTGAGCTTGGGTAATTTAATGGTGAAATTTTGTATCCTTTTGGCCAGGAATGGTTTGCAGAACCTCACGTAAATGAAGTCTATAAAATCTAGAGTCCTACTGGACACAGGTCAGGTAGGAACACGCAAAGAGGACAGGGAAGGCAAACCAGATGGGCAGACCAAGGACTGCCAGGTTACCTTGACTTCCTCTGAGCTATGCAGGAGAAGAAAGGGAATTGGCAGCCATTGAAAGCACATGATGACACAACTCAAGTGCTGCAGAGAAAATGCCAGTTACAGGCAAAACACTGAAGCAAATTATACAGACTGAAATTTCAGTTGTAGAGGCTACAGAAAAACTACTTCTTTCAGCTAAACCAGGTCTGTCCTGAACTAATAACACTAAACTTGTGACAAAGGACTCAAAGAAGAGGTTGCAAAGCACCACAGAAATCATGTTCAAAGCAGATGATGCAGGCTGGAAAAAACTTCTAGAAAATGTCCAGACGTTTGGAAGCATTGAAATGTTTTTCAGATCCTTGCATCTGAAGATGTGCTTGTGTTCTCAAATCAGTCAGCAGAACACCTTAGGAGAGAGAAGGGAGTAACAGGAACTGTAAAATGAGCATCTCAACACCCATAAAGGATGCAGCACTAGGGAGCAGATGGACAAACTGCACTAGACCAAAGTAACATTAAACAAAGCCAAAGCAAAAATTTACTACCAAATACCCTCAGTTCAGTGAATACATTTCACCTGGCAAAAAGAAGAATTTTCTCCATTCTAAGTGCCAAAAAAAGGAAAGTTGGCAACCGATGCTGGAGAAGGAGAGCGGCTGTGGCCAGGGAGGCTGTCATAAATAACACCGGGAAGTGTTCCAGGGGGCAGGTCATCCCTGCCTGGGTGGGCTCAGCCAGCCAGCCCCGGCCTTATTCCTGCTGTCTCGCCAACTGCAAAAATTAACAGCATTTTGCTTGCCACCTTAGAAAACCTCAGCAATCCAAAGGCCTGGATGATGTGCTTTCTGCCGTAGCAGAAGGCTGACTGCTGATCTAAGGATCTGTTCCAGTGCTGGGTCTCATGTTTCAGTTTCACATCATCACCCTCTCATGGCTCACCAGGAGGCAATGCTGAATCAGCAGCTCACTCCACAAAGACTTTTAAAGAAAGCTACAAAAAGCAAAGAAAATAAATGGCATTCCACTCTTGAAGTGATACACTATAAAGAGGCTTTCCAGCCTCCTGGTGCAATGCTTCATGCCTGGTGTCAGCATACTCGTGTACTTTGGTGCTTACAGTCCCAACATCATTATACCTGCCAGGATGGAAAGGAGTTACAGACATAAGGGAGGAAAATGTGCAAAGGATGAAGACTGAGCTACTGGCAAGCTCTAAACCTCCCGAAAACTGTAAGGGGAAAATGCTGGCAAGATCACGCTATTTCTTCTTTAATTAAATAAACTCTTCTCATATTTCTGTTGGACGCAATGATCTTAATGGTCTTTTCCAATCTAAATCATTCTATGATTCTCTATTTTTTCTCTTCAGTTTCTAAACAAAATATATCTGCCAGTGTATGGGGTAGGAGGTCAAGGGGATGCACCTGAAATCAGATGGGATTCCACAAGTAATATGCTGCTTGGATTCCCACATGTTAACTGCAGTATTTCCAGCACAATGATTTTTATTTCAGACATCAAAAGAAATGAGCAAGCATTAAAAAAAAAAAAAAAAAAAAGATGGAAGAATTCAAAGTTAAGGATGGTGAATTGCTGTACAAGATAAAAGAGGTGATGGTGAGGTAACACATGATTTCACCTTTTGAGTTGCATCTGAACCTCAGTCTATCAGTTCTGCAATGAACTCCAGTTTTACTTGGATTTGCTGTGTATTCTGGATGATCTTGTCCTTTACTGCCAGCACACAGCTGCTGGGAGAAAAATTGCTGTTAGAGTATTGCAAAACTAACTCTATTCTAATGTCTTTCAGTGAGGGTCAAGCAAAGTTTGGTGATTTTACATTTGCCAGGGTTGAAGAATGTTTGGACAGTCACTTCGAGACAGTCACAGAGACTGCTAGAGGAGGCAAATGTTTTATATATGTGCCAAAAAAATGGCAAATTGCAGTGAGGCTGGGGAGAGCAAGCCTTCACTTCATTAGTCAGTAAATTACGACAGATGGTTTTAAAATGACTTCATCAGCAGTGAGGCATTGTTTTCTGCAGAGATCCTTGCCATCACCTCAGTCTGAAGACAAAGCAGACAGTGGGGGTTTTATTGTTACCACGTCTTTGTTGACTTCTAGCAGTCAGAGGGAATAAGCAGGGAGGAATCTTAGGTGGAGAAATGGCTGTGGAAGAGGATTAGAGGAGATCATCCCTTTGGTTTCTAGGAAACTCACCATTTTTTGTTAAAGGACCACTGTTTCACCATTTCACCTTTTGTTAAAGGACCACAAGAGCTCCTGCTCTTGTATCATGTAGGTTTAAGTGTTCAGGAGACCTATAGTAGCTCGTTACCAAGGTCTATTGCTTTTTTTAGGTTATTCTCCTCGGAGTGAAATGTTCCCTTCTTGCTGCAAAGAACGGTGTGGTTCCTGTGGCTGTGCCATGCCCCTGTGCAGCTCCCCTGCAGAAGGCTAGGCTGGAGGTTGCTGTGATATACACACAGCTCTGCTTCACCACATTCCTTTCTTTAAATCTGGGAAACAACTCCCCAGCCATGAAACAGCTCCACAGTTGCTCAGAAGGCAAACGGGACCCCCAGTTTTGCTCTCTGACTGGGGTAATTACTGAATTAAATGAGGAGGTTGTGGTCAGTTTGCACTGTGTAAGAATTGCCATCATCTATTTCAAGGAGTGGATTACAGTATGGGAAGCAAAGAGAGCGCTGCAGCTGGAACAAGCAGGTTTGGGCTGTTGAGGCTGCAAGAGGATTCATCAGAAGAGAGTTTGGTGATTTTATCAAATAAAAGCCTTTGTCAGATACATATCCTGAAGATGTGTATTTTCTCATTAGTCAGTACTTGTGGTGTACCACATGAGGTATTTGTTATTTTGCCTTATAATGCTATTTGTCAGTGCTCTGGATTGTGTAAAACATGCTGAGGGAGCACATTCTCCCCGGCTGCTGGACTCCATTATCCCGACAGTGTTAGCTGGGCTAAATCTATTTCTCCAGAAGGCAAATAGAAGACATGGAACTATATTAAAACATTTAAATGTACAACCCCAATATCTGTATTTTGGCTATCAGAGAAGTTTTCAGCTATGAAAGAAGAATTAATGTAATGAAACAAAAATTCAGTGTTAAGACAATAGAGAAACTTGCAGGGAATGTAGCAGAATGTGAAGACAAGCTCTGCACAGGGCAGTGATGTAGTGTGATTGTGTCTAGGACTTAGTCTGTACTTTCAAGAAGAAATAAATCCTGAATGTAGCTACAGAGCTGCGAGGGAAATGGAAATGAAGGGATGCTGGAACAGTTTCCACAGGGTCTAGCAATAAATAGTAAGAGGGTTAGAGAAATTATGAATATGTCCAATATTTTACTGCAAGTTTATGGGTGCAGGAGGGGGAGAGTGGCATGACAGAAGGTCATGTCCCATGCACAGCCAGCATGCCAGAAGGTCCCTGGTTTAATCAAGAGATTAAAATACTTGAGACCCACTCAGCTCTTTCTCTTTTTCAATCCAGAGAGCCTTCACTGCAGGAGGTTTTGAGTTTCATCTGTTTCATGGTTTGGTTGATGCCCATATATGAAATTATTAGGAATATGAGCTGATGCTGTCCACATCCAGCTGGTGAGTAACAGAGCTGGGATTTTTATTTCTGGGAAGTATCAGCCTTTCCTCATGAGCCAGCTCAGTTCCAGCCTGTGCCTCTAAAGTTTTCATCACAGAGTTTAGGATAGGACAGAGCTGGTACCAGAGACACTTGTTACAGTTTTAGGCAGCTGATAGCAGGCTAATGAATGTACAGCAAAGATTTTCAGATAGGTATCAGGAAAATACAGGGACAAACTGGTTTGTTAAAGAAGCAGAATTAGTCCAAGTCTGCTCTTCATACTTTCAGGAGCGCTGGCTCACAGAATCAGAGTCTTCCTCCAATGGCAGGAGGGAAACCAGACTGCATTTTCCTAATGATTGAGTGAATCTGGGAAGACATGTTGCAGTTCCACCTTTCAGGAGGCAATGGTTTCAAGATACAGCCTTTTTAATCCCTGTGGCTTGACAGCCTTGCTGCACATCATTGTGTTTTTCCAGTTTGGACTCAGGAAGACTAAAGTAAACCAAAATAAGTCAGACCAAATTTGTCCCTCCAAAGAGACAATTAAAAACCTTGAACCCAAAACATGCCAAGGTTTTCATTAAATATTGGAAAGAAGTGAGAAGCAAAACAGAACAACATGAAATCTACATGTCTCTAAATGGATGCTGACAAATCTTAGTGACTGTCCAAGAGGTGGCTCTCCTCAGCTGAACTCCAAATTCTGAACTCATCAAAGTCTAAATCTCTAGGACAAATGGCAATGAAAACAAATTTGGTGTGGTTGCATTTTCAGGCTGACAGCAAAGAGAATGTACAGTGAAGAGTAAAGTTTAAAATTGTCTTTATTTAAACTGGCTTCAAAAATAAAAATAAACAATTGCACTAATTGGAAATATATGGCACGAAGTTGTCCATTTGGGGTAAACTGGCACAGCTCCACAAAAATGGTAATTCTGCACCCTTTGACACCAAGAGACAGTGTGCTCACTGTATTGAACCCCAGTGGCACTTTGAGGGTTGCAAAGCAGCCCTGTCAAGGAGGTGTTCTGTGCTTGAGAAGGTGCACATTGCATGTCCCCCCATCATCCCTTGCCAGATGTGGCACCTAATGCTGCACGGTTGGTCCCTGCTCAGCCCTGCTGTGGTGGGAAGGTGCCAGCAGTGCTGTGCATTCCCTAGGAGGCATTACTTCTGTGAGAAGAAAATTACAGCTCTGACTTTTATTATCACCTTACCACTACCTCTTTTTCTATGATTCATATTGCTTTGAGAGATTAGTTTTCTTTACCATTTAACCTTTCTCAATATTGCTGCCTGAACCAAATTTATGTCTTGGATAAATGTATGTCCTCCTTTTATTGAATCCAGGTACTTTTCATAATGAAACTAGGGTCATGTGATCTTTGATTGTGGTACTTTAAATTCTTTATTGAAAATGTATATTATGTATTTTTATGACATTAATTAAATGTTGCAAAATAAATGACAGCATAAAAAATAATTAATGTCTCTGTTTGGCTCATTATCTCTTTGGATTTGATTTGTTTTCAGAGCTGGAAATTCATCTGATCCATATAGATTTACATGTTTCAGAGCACTGCCTCATTGCAAAATTTAGGGCTGAAGAGAGAGGGCTCATTTCATAAGTATGGTACTGTATTTTTTTATTCATTTGCAAGTTCCTTGGGTAAATTGCTTTCTCATCTATACAGGATGTTATTCCACCTTCATCACCAGAGAGTATCTGAGTGCCTTCCAGCTAAGCATTATGTGATCCAGCTGACATCTGCCGTACTCATTCTCTTTTTCATCCTTACCCCAATGTGTGCATATTCGGTTGTTGGGTTTAGATCTACGTGCTGCCATCTGTCAGTGTTACAGAAAATCATATGTGCATCAAACAGTCTTCTAAATAACTTGCATATTGATCCTACAAGACCCCTCTGGTTTATGGCCTGAAATTCTGAAAACTGAACTGGAGGTATGCAGCAATTACAATCCTGCAAGAAAGAAATAATTATAAAATCCATCAGGATTTCATTATCTTTATGTATATTTTAATGTTATTCCTGCATCTTGGAGATCTTTAACTATGAATTAGAGCATTTGTATGAGAAGCTGTACAGTCTGTATTTTCAAATCATTTACAATCTAATTATAAGATAACAGATCTTGTCTTTGGATACATTAAAGCACCTTAATATAGAAAAAGGATACAATTGCCTATTAAATCTCATAGAGAATTTCTAAATGTCAGCAGAACTAAATTTCTGTTAAGCCTTTCAAGAAATTTCTATATAGGTATTATTATTAATATTAATGATAATAAGTTGTTGTTTTTTTCTCAAAATAATAATGTGCTGTACAAACCCAGAACCATGCCCAAAAGGCATTTAAACACTCTTTCTGGTGCACAGCAGGGAGTTCAGGTGCTGCTCAGATTCTGGTTCAAACCCTGCTTAGAACTTCATGAAAGAAACCATCTGATGAGGTATTTCAGGAGAATATGGAAGCACTTGAAAGACAAGTCCAGCGTTAGAGGACGATTGACATTTATTGACTTCCTGCACCATCTAGTGGGGATTAAAATTAATTGCTCTCATTTTATGAAGACTCTAAACTGTTCAGGATGCCCGTGGCTTCCTCTCCCAGGCACTGAGCCATTTCTCATCATCCTTTGCATAATGGGACCGGGCTTCATTGGGATCATCAGTGCTGCCTGAGACAGTGAATAACTGTCTCCTCCAGTGACATATAGGGATCAATCCACCTGAATTAAGGCCAAGAGGACCACCTGGAAGGGCAGACCTCAAGGAGCATTACTGGTGTGCCACTGAGCTGTGGGCATAAGCAGGACTGTGGAGTCAGGCAGATCTCCTGGCCCTGGGAAGCAAAGAAAATATCTGCACACAATTTCTGATGGGCTCACATTGTGGTCAGCGTGTTGAGATGAATTTCTAGAGATCTGAGTGTGTTTCCTCCTTCTCTCTCATGACCTGGTTGGAATTAAGCTTTGAGACTGTCCTGAGTGAATAGGACTCAGGAGAAACACTTTTCATCACACATTAAGTTTTTAAGTTCTCCCACAAACCACAGAGAAGCCACGATCTGATCCTACAAGTGGAAGTAAATTTCATTGCTGTAATCTTAATATAAGGCATTTCCTTGAACATAATTCACCTAATTAGCAGAGAACAGGATGACATTAAGTAATTAAACTTCTAATTTTCTGTACAGGAAACAGGAGCAGCTTTTTCTGTTGCTGGGCAACACAGATATGCTTTGAAATTTGGTTGAAGTAGTGAGTGACTAACATTTTTAAATAGACATGATGTCTTGACTGAGGCAATCCTGATTGCTATAAACATGCAGGAGGCTGGAAAATCCCACTACAAAATATAGTTTATGAATTAAAAAATTGCTCAGGCTAGCTCCAAAGGAGGGATACAAAGAAAAGCTTGAAGAAGCAGAGAGAGATCTCCTCCCCTGAGAAACAGCTCTAATTGTTTCCATATGACTGTGTTATTCCTCATGCAGTCCTAGTTCAGTCCACCCATTACCCTTCCCTTCTCAGAGACTGTCTGCTGGACATGGTCATCCATGCCTGTGTGTGTCATTATAGCAGGAAAGGAATCACACTCTGCTGGGAAATTGGTGCATCAGAGGCTGGGATTTGTCTGTGGAAAATGTTCTTTACTGCAGAATTTCTTGCCTTCCAGACCAGGGCTTATCTTGACCTTTTTTCTTGAAAAATAGGGATCAAGTGGATTTTAAATGCTGCCTGTGTAGCTTGAAAAGTCTTCGTTTAGCTTCACTTCAACAGGGTCCCAAGGAGTTCATTGACCTATAAGGAGCTGGGCTCTACTGAGACATCTGCTCATTTTTCTTCCTCCTTGAGATGGTCCCAACAGTTCCTATGAGATGAAATGGTGGTGTGGGCTCTGGGAACCTTTCCTGGCTGTGGTCAGCTTTTTAGCATGACAGAAAACAGAAAGGATAAAGACCTGAACGTAATGTCTGCTTTGTTTTCTCCTTGTGATTGCAGGATACCTGCTTTTCAACATGAATTTCACACTGGCAGAACATCATTCAGTTGTTGCTGTAACATCCCATTCTGTATCCTAGTTTGCAATGGAAGAATTTCATACAGCTTTGTTGCATGTTTTTATTTTTTTCTATTTTTTTTTCTTTTTGGCTTGACACTGACTTTCACTGACACATACATTGCTGCTTTGTCTGAGAGTTTGGAAAGATTTGTTGCCTTGCACTGATCTTGATGTGAGAGGCAACTGGTGTGTAAAGTCTGTTACTGAGCCACCAAAAATACACATTCCAGCTGCCACACTTGCTCTTCAGACACCATTAATATGACGGTTTTAAAATAGTGTTTTCTTTAAAAGCCTTGCAACATGTCAGAGTAAATATCTTCCTAAAGATGCTACTGCATTCACATTGGTCACTACAGCATTTTCAGCTCTAAATAATTTTAAAGCTGATGGAGAAAGGCTTATTTCTCTCCTCTCCCAGAAGGCAAAGAGCCTCCTACCACAGAAGTGTGATGTGACACTTCTCGGCTCCTGGGATGCTGGAGCAGCAGCAGATGTTGTTGAAACACCTGTCTCTTGGGTCCCATCAATAAAACCTAACAACACCTTCTCTGGGAAGATCTCACTCCTTTGGTATTGGCAGCTGACTGTTAACACAGCCCCTGCCTGGAGAGCACAGCAAGCTCCCTGGTCTTAATAGTCTTCAAGAGTGTCAGAAGCCGCCTAGCAAAGCATCTTCCTAGGATAAAGAATCCAGTTTTCATAGACATTTGTGACTATTCATATTTAAATTCACTGAGAAGGAAAAAGGAATGTCAGCAATTTTGAATGACTCTTATACTGAATTAACTTTTTTTTTTCCTTTTCAGCTTCTTTTTTGCTATAAATTTTGCCAAAAACATACTTTAATTGTGTGCGTTACTTTGACAGATCCAGCAAAATTGCAAACAGAAATGACTGCAGATGCCATGCTGAGCATGTAAATATGGAAATCCCAGGACTATCACTCTTAAAAATCTGGCTTTAAGGACTTGGTTTACTTTATTTTATTAATTAATCCAGGTGATGAGAGACTGAAAGTGCTGGTTTGAAATGCCCTCTCTTGCCTTTCTCCACTGAGCTCTGCCCACATGCCTCAGCCCTGATCAGCTTTTCTCATTCATGTCTGGCCTTTGAGGAATCGTAGAATCACAAGTGGTTTGGGTTGGAAGGGACCTTAAAGACCATCTCTTTTCAATCCCTCTCTCATGGACAGGGACACCTTCCACTGGACCTGGTTGCTCAGAGCCCCATCCAGCCTGGCCTTGAACATTTCCAGGGATGGGGCAGCCACAGGTTATCTGTGTGTTTGTGCCAAACTCTCAGATACTTTTGCTGCTAGCACTGTTGCCCACAGGGAGAGGTGACCTTTGTCACTTAGTCATGATCCCAGTAAGCACAATAAGCTCTTTCTAACCCCAAAATGAATAAAAATTAAAGATCCCAAACCTGTCTTGTTTATACTTTGTGCTTGAACTTGGGAGTTTCCTCAACTCTGTTGTTCATTACTTTCAACAGTAATATTGTCTGTGTACCTTAATGTATCTGTCCAGCAAATACCTGCAGCCGATGCTTTCTTTGCTTCTGATTTTGATTCTGATCACAATCACAGAAAAAAAAAATAGCCATTCTGGAACTTAGATGGGTGTTAATAACCAATGGGACTCCAACAAATCGCCTGAAATACAAAGGTGGGTCAGATGAATGGTTTGTATATAAGTAACTCCTGGTGAACCATCAGGTGGGAATTAAAATTTAATTTAGAATGTACTATCAGTGCTGCAGCAGTGGTGGTGGTGATTTACTTGATTGACTGCTGGTTTCTTTCACCTTTGCTAGCCTTAGGTTTTTACTATCTGAGGAAATTAAGGCTGAATTGCAGCAGGAAATTCCTTGTACCCAGGTGTTTCTGGTTATCCGATGAATAACTCGGCTGGTGGGGAGGCGAGGATTAGAATGGGATGGTTTGGAATCTAAATGATTCTCATTGCCTAGTACCACACATTGACATGTCAGCCCTGCATTTGTTCTCAGCGAAGGATGGGAAATCCTGCTGAGCTGGGCAACAGGTCCAGCATGCAGTGATAATTCCATTGCTCTTTTTCAATACTAAGGATGGAAAACTGGTTTTATTAAGTTGTCCTGATTTAATGCACTGAATTTAAAAATCACTGTTGAATTCTGTTGGGTCACTATTTGAGTTTCCTTAATAATGCAATGGCCTACTCTACTGCTCCTGTTCTTCAGCCTGACTTTGTGTTATTTTCCTTCCAGATGAAAGCAGGAAGGGCCCAACCTCAGTTCCACTGACTTTCTGGGAGATGGATCAGGCTGGAAAGTTTCCAAATGGCTGAGATGCTCTTTCGTGAGGGAACACATTCAAAATAAGTCTTAATTGAGGAACTGATGACCCTTTGCTGAACTGTGGTGCTGGTGATAGGCTTCGTAATTCAACTAAGTAGGTGAATAGAGAAAAAAAATACACCTTGATGAAAGTAGTGCTTTCTGACCTTAAAATTCATGATGCAATGGACATACCATGCAGTGGCAGGCCAGTTTGATTGGCATGGAAAACACGCATGACTTCCCTTCCTCACCCAGCTTTAGGGACAGCACTTGCCCAGTGCTGTGGTGATGTGATGGAGCTGTTCCTTTAGCCAATCCTGTGGCAGCTGTGACCTCTGTGCTTGACATGGCCCATTCCAGGGGAATGCAAAGGTTCCCCAAACAGAAAATTTGATGTCTGTCCTGGGCTCAGAAGCGTACGAACTATGAGATGTTGGTCAAGAGATCCCTCAGCAAGAGTGGAGTGTCCAGGAATGCCTTCTACTGCCTTGATACGTTTCTCAAAATGTAATAAGGCTCCATTCCCTCTTCAGCTGCTCATGAGAAATAAAGGTATTAAAAGAGACAGAAATGTTCTTTCCTTTGCCCAAAGCTGAAGAATCTGTATTTCATGTACAGCAGGGAAGCCAGCAGCCAACTCTGGGAGCTTCTGTGATGTGCAAGCTGGCAGGCAGGCTTGGAAAAGAGACAGAGCAAGGGAGCAAGAGAATTATTTCCCCAAGCCTCCAAAGCTTTAATTCCTGCAGACCCCTGGGCTCGGTTGCATTGTCAAAGCTAAGTGGATGGAAACAGAACCATTTCCCTTCAGCAGTCATTAAGGAAAATGACTTCAGATTATTCAGGGTTTCAGGTACTGCTGCAGCAGCCTAATGGAGTGATAACTGGTTACATCTTCCTGGGCTGCATCAGCAGATACAACCCAAGTTTGCAAAACACCAAAGGTATCAGTTCTCCTCCAAACTGCAAATGGAATAGCCCCAGAATAGAGTAAATCTGTGCAAACCCTCTTTGGTGCCAAATGGAAATGTAATTTGCAGGCATGTCTCAGCAGAGAAAGTCCTTTCCTACAGCAGAAGAAATTCAAGCAGCCACATGGAAATACTTTATTTCAGCATTAACCATCAGAGGAGATGGCTGTTGCAGATCATGGAAGCCAGGTAATTTAGTTCTGTACTTTGAATACGTGCACTGCCAAGAAATACTAGGAGATGTGGAATGTTTAATGCAGCCCTGCACCATCAGTGAGGGGAACAAGAGCAAAGCTCGTACTGAGCTGATTGATGGCTTCATGGAGCCACAGCACAATATTCCAGCTGGGTGCTGGCTTTAAAAAACATGAGCTTTGCTTTTTGTCTCTTAGTCATGAGATATAAAATGAGCCCGGATGTTGCCACCTTCTCCATGGTGTGATTCTGACAGTCAGCAACCTGTGTCTGCCAGGGGCTGAGGCATGGAGCTGATGCCCCCTACAAGTCTTCAGCCCTTCCTCCTTCCCTCCAACTTCCCTACCTCCAAACCTGTGAATTCAAATAGTTCCAGGGTAGGTGGATTTTTCCACCCTGTTCCAGGTCTAATTTCTCTTTCAAGCTAGTACCGTATATCTTTCCCCACCTCCCACTTGTCACTTTATGGCTTGCTGGATCTGTTTCCTTTAATGCTTGAAAATCTACAGTTAAAATCACTTTAAAATTTACTAATATGCCTTTTTATTTGAAAGGCTTATTTCCCTGAAAGGCTTTCCCAGTCTTATATGAGGGAATGCTCTCTAATATTAAACATTTTTTTTTGTTAAAAATGGGTGCACATATGTTTGATATTTAACTCGAAACAAATGGTGAGAGTGGAGAACATAAGCAAAATTACACTTTAGATAGCTATAAAAGGTCATTTTTGCTTTAAACTACAAAGGATGAATAGGGGCATATGACACACATAATAAAGGCAGAGGTAGGTTTAAAATGCCCTTAGGCTACTCTGAGGTCAGCTGCTAGCTTACAAGAAAAGACACATTTTGCCCCTCTTTTTTCTTTGCCACCCAAAAGTGTGGAGTAGCAAGCTGGGATCTGTGTGCAAGAAAGGTCACTCAATCTCTATCTTAAAACCCATCACATTTTTCTCTATCATTTTTGTAAAGGATACTGAACTCTCAAGCCTAATAATTAAATAATTGACTCCAAACTAACTCCCCTCTTTTTGGCTGAAAATTGGAAAAGGCTTTAGCTTGTCATGCTGAAGAAAGCAGCACTTGTGCTCTGCCATTCGATGAGAAATTTCTCATTATCAGGCATCTAGATGATCAGCAAACATTATATCTGTTCCTCTCTGGTGCGGACAGAAGGGTTTCTCGAGAGATACTCAAAATAAGACAAACTTGCTTTCCCTGCAGTGATGCCAGTGCAGCAGCACTGGGCTGAGTAACTGGGTTTTCTTTGGGTTGTGGATTTAGCCTGTGCTGGGCTTTTTGGTCAGGGCTTGGTTTGAAAGCTGCCAAGCACTCCCCATGAATTTTGAAGGGGAAATGAAGCGGGAAATGGGCCATTTCTCATTTAGAGCTGGCACGGCACCAAACCAATGGGAGCAGATGAGATTTCTAATAAAACCTTCCTGAAAGGCAAAGGAGGGTAGAGACAAGAGGCTGGTTGTAATCTGGCTCCAGCCATCTGCTCCAGGAGTGCCGGGAGTGTAGGGCAGGGGATGACTAGCACCTTGTCGATAAAAGTGACATGGAAACTTCAGCTCAAATTTGGTCATCAGGTGGCTTTTGCATCTGCCAGAACATCTTTTCTGCTATTAGAGACAGATAAGGGAAGAAATATGGAACAAGAAGGTCAAAACCTTACCTGTAGTTCCATTCCTCTAAGGCTTATTTGAAGCCTTGAACTTGTTTCTGTACTGAAGGTGCGGAGTTGGAGTCTGACTGTTTCTTTGCAAAATAATGCAACTTCTTGGTTGATTTTTTCCTTCTTCTTCTCAAAACACAAGAAGGTAATTTATATTGGTGGGAGTTCTTTAAAGTTTATTAAATCCTATCAACAAATCATGGGGTATTTCTGCATTTTATACATGAGATATGTATGCACATTTAAAGCATTTGGAGCAGAAACTCAATGCATTTTCTGATTATTCCTGAGCTTTGTACTCCAGTCTGTAATCACTAGAAAGCAAATTGTCCATAGCTCCATTCCATAATATAGAGGTTATTAATGGGAACCAGGTATGCTCCTTCAAAGGAACAGAACCATCAAGGATCATATCTGGTTTTCATGTTCTAGAAAACATTTCACAGGTTTAATGATTACTCAAAGGGGGACAAAAAAAATCTGGACAATAAATTCAGGGGCTAGCTCAGTTAGAGGTACAAACACATCCCCGGCTGAAATTCCTCTTATTGAAGCCTGGTAGTGTGTGCTTTGTCATACCAGGCACATGAGCTTCCAGCTGCCAACATGAGGGCACGCTGGCAAACAGCCGACCCAGCTGCTGTGGTGACAGTGCCATTGAAAACTTTTATTTTTTATGCTCAGCGTGTATTGAGTGTGATCCCTTTGTTCCATATGGCTTCCATATAGTGACACTGCATCCTGTGTAGGAGAGGTCAAGGAGTGGATTATCAGCAAGTGTTTCAAGTCAAGAATGAAGGGAGCTGGCAGGGCAAATCCACACAAAGCCTGTTCTGTGCTTCCCATCGGTGCAGTGACCTCTGGGGTTCGGTGTCTGTGTGTTCCCCCCCTGCTCCCTCTGTGTGCCGAGCACAGCACCAGCCAGCATGTTAGCACAGCATTTCCCTGG
This sequence comes from Lanius collurio, assembly GCA_020086605.1. Taxonomy (NCBI): domain Eukaryota; kingdom Metazoa; phylum Chordata; class Aves; order Passeriformes; family Laniidae; genus Lanius; species Lanius collurio. Next base: position 1,704,204 of record JACBWW010000030.1, on the reverse strand, counting down.
AAGGTTTTTAGATGCAGAAAGAGAACAAAAGCAACCCTGAAAGGCTGACTGAAATGTTGGGTTGTAAGTGGGGAGGTCAGGAGCAGGGAGAGAGCAGTGCAGAGAAAGAGATGCTCCCATCCCCATCTCCATCCTCACCCCTCTCTCCGGTCCCACTGCCCAGCACCCTTGGAGCCAGGCATTGTGGATGGGTGTCACAGCTGCTCACTTGCAGTCAGCTGGGGCCTCCCCAGTCAGCCAGGACTGATGATAGATGTTGGAAAGTGGCTCGGGCCCACATCTGAGTGTGCCACAGGTCCCATCGGGCCCCACAGACCCGAGTGTGTCTAAGTGGTGTAGGAGGTCACTGCCCATTTCCTGTGTTGGTAGGTATGCAAAATTCATAACTTCATTTTAATAACTCCTGACCTGCAAGACCTGAGTGATTGTAAACCTCAAAGAATTATTACCGGCCAAGTAAAAATTATATTCCATTTGAACATTCCTCATATAATATCCCCACTGCAGTCAGCACTGAAAGGAAAACAGTGTTGCCACGGCTGTTTCTCTGGTACCTAATGAGTTGGCTTTGGCTGGGGATCAGGAGCTTTTGGCTGCTGTAGGTTACAGTGACCACTCAAAGGCTTTAGATATTCTGGACTGTACCTTGTTGTTTAAAGATATAAAATTAAATTGGGGCTGAGGGGAGGGTAGTCAGCAGGTTACAGTGATGTTGGAGAAAGTACATGCAAACCCTGTGCTCAGACTGCCTCAGCAGGAGCAGTGCCAGAGGCCATCTGGGCTGAAGTAGGACTGGGGAGAGAGGACAACAGCCAAGGGGTAAGGACTGAGCCTCTGGCATGGCCCAGGGTGCTGGGAGCTTCAGGGATGCTTGTAGGGAAAGGCACGTTGACCCTCTTCACCCTCACATCATCTATTGATAGGGAAAATAATTTCTCCTTCAGTCTGAAAGTCCTCTGAAATTTTTATAAAAGGATTTATGAAGACACATCACCTCTTGTATGGGAAACTGGGGGGAATGGGTGAGGAGGAGCTATTGCACCCCTCCTGCTTAAGCAGTACTCAGAGGTAGAGGCCTGGTAACCCCTCTCAAAGGAGAGATTTCAGACTAGGACTAGTCTGGAAGTGATCCAGAGAATAGGGGTATGTAATCACAGCCATAAAAAGAGAAGCTTAACAGAAACACAGGGATTGGTAAAACTGGATGTGGGCACGTTGATTAAGGAATGGTTTGCCCTTTCTGTCCTCAGAAAAAAGGAGGGTGTGCTCAGGGAAATGACAGGGCAACCACTCCTGGACAAATAAAAGTGCAGCAAAGTCCTGGAAGCATTCCTGGAGCTTATCTGATTGGTGGCAAACATGGTGCCCCAAGCTGGAACCTCAGGTTTGGGAGTCCCTACATGCCAGCATGGAAGAACCAGGAAAATCATCACACTGTACCCATCCTCTTCCTCATTTAGTTTTCTGCCAGCCACTGTCAGCTGGTTCATCTAGGTGTGACCCATTACAGACATTCTTGCATACTTCTGATTTAATTTCTATTCTGCTGTTATTTCTTTGTTCACCCATGAAAACAGATTATCATTCTCTTTAATTTTATGTGTCAGAACTAACAGATGCCAGCAGTGAAAACAAATCTAAAAAATTCTTCCCTTACACTCTATTTCCACTGGATCATCTTCTGTCTGATTTGATTTCATCATCAATATTTTTCCTTTTTTACCCTTGTGCTGTGCAAAAAAACAGAGATAGTAAAAGGGATGGCATGATTATGTTCCTGTAAATAATATTATGTTGATTCTGCTGTGTAGTACAAATAATTTATTTGAGTTAAAAAGAAATATTATTGAGCATTTTTTCCTGGCAAGTCTAAAGCTCATTTAGAATAATAAAACCCACTTTTCAACTGAATACCCTGGAGTGCTAAATATTTCAATTTTAATAGTGCGGCAAATGGATCTAGAAACTGTGGATATTTGGCGCCCAGGTGCAATAGAAAATCCTGCTAGTGGACTGTGCCTTTCCAAGAGCCTGAGTGCCCAGGTGGCTACACAGCATCCAGCTTGGCAGGCGAATTAGGAGTAGAGGAAAAATGTTTTATACCCCTTCCTGTACCTTCTTCGTTAGATTCCTTTTAGGAATTATGGAAAAATGCTTTGCATGTGGCATTTCACTCTGTTGCTAAAATACACCCAATTCTTCTACTCCAGCAGTGTCAGATCCTTTCCTGTGGACAGTGACATGCTGAGCTGCCTGAGGTCTGTCCCCTGTCAGAATACACAGAACCCACTCATCCCATTAAATTAATAGGAAAGGTTGGGAACCTTACACTGTGTGGGACATTTGTGCCTTACCATCATGCAAATGCATAAGAGCAAACACTTAGGAGACATCAGTCCTGCAAAAAAGTATTTGATTTGCCTAATTTAAGCAAAGACCTAGAGGTTTGATTTAGACTTCCTGGGTGCAACTTTTCATGGATTTTTGTTGGGAGATTCATGGCACTGGAAGCTGGGAGCACATTAGATGAGGTGCAACTCATCCATCACTGGCCAATAAATGTTGCCCAGCTCATTTCTGTTTGCAACCTCATAATTTCTGCTTTGCCAAAGCACATCTTCCAAAAAGACATCCTGCCTTCATCTGAAGACCTCAAGAGATAGAAAATCCAATTCTGCTTTTATAATGTGTTAATCACCCCCATCACTCAGCCCCAGGCTGGGGCTGCGGTTCCATTTAGCTGACATGCAAACAGCCATTAGAGCTTGTTAGAGCATTGGAACTGCTGGCAGCTTGCTCTGGACTCCTTTGGACTAGACTCGCATTTTCATGAGAGCACTGCCAGTATTTCTGCATCTATCATTTGCATTTATCATTTTCTCTGTGTGACCCTAAAATCTTTACAAACTTCCAAAGAATGAAGGTGAAGATCTGCTCTTTTATCTGGGAATGCAGGGTCAGTTACTTTAATTCAGACATGTACCTTTTTCTTAGTCATGGTGTAACAAAATCATTAAAATTTCCAAATTTTTCTGCATCATGTCAGCATATAAAAACCTGCATGATCTGAAGCATTCATTTCTTATTATTTATGGCTGTTTATTGTTTAACCTAAAAATGCCATGAGGATTCTGGTAATACCTGTTGATTCCAAAAGAACTTGATGCTTGTTTGCTATCTAAACCTGTGATTGTAAAATATTAGAATAAAATGGGAGCAATTTAATGTCCAGATCAAATTTTCTCTCAGCAGGATTAAAACTGCCACAGCAGTAAAGAGTTTACAAACTCACTAAAGAACTGTAATAACTTCCCTTCTCACTGCCGGGTCAAGGAAAGGTAATACATGTTTCCAATCAGCTTTGAATTGAACTCAAATTGTAGGGTTTATTTCACTTTAATCCATATGTGAGTTCACGTTAAAGGTAAGAGAAATCACAGGGCTGCAAACATGGAGTAGAGTTAATTAAATTCTGCGGCTCCTTTTGGAAGAAGCCCTGGCTCTGCTTGTGCGTGAAGGCTTCCAGGGTGCTCCTGCTCCTGAGGGCAAAACCAACTGGGAAGTGGCTCAAAGGGTGCAGCAGATGAGCTTACAGGGAAGAAGTACATTGAGAAAAGTCTTGCAACACTTGGGAAATGCTTCTTTTTGCTGAGCTGTAAATGCCTACCCCCTCCCCCCCCTTCCCTGGAAAAAAAAAAAAAAAGCTTTCTCCTTTCCCCTTTTCCTCCCTGCCCCAGAAAAAAAGCAGCTATAGTTCCTCACGCACTGGGGCACCTGGTGGAAGCATGGCATGTTCCCAGCTCATACCCAGATGAGGTCTTTCTCCAAGCCAGTCATCACTGAAAATGCTGCTTTTAGAAATGATAAACATTTATTAGTCTTCCTTCTCTGTTTCCCACTTACTGTGGGAATTGGATTTGTTGTTTTTTTTTTATTTCTGGTTTTCTGTCCAATCTCATTTTAAATGTGTTCTGGAAAAGAGCTTCAACTAAGTGGGGGAGACTTCATGTGCTGACAGTTAAGTCTTCATTTCACTGCCTTGCAGAACTGGGACCTGAGCTCTGGCCACTTTTCAGGATCAGGTGCACTAAGCTCTTGCTTATCCTTTTGGCAGGTCTCGTTCAGAGACACTGTGCAAACCTCAGCCCCTGGCTGCATGCACCTGGAAGGAGATTCAGCTTGAAGCCAGAAATGCTTATTTAATGTTGCTTTTTTTCCTTTTCTTCCACATCTGAGGTGAACTTTTGGAGCATCTCCAATTTTGACAGCAGTGTTCAGTGCAAGTCAAAATGAAACAGGTTGCCCAGGGAGGTGACAGATGCCACATACCTGGGAACATTCAAGGTCAGTTTGGGGCTCTGAGCAACCTGATGTAGTTGAAGGCTCATTGCAGGACGCTTGGACTAGATGACCTTTAAAGGTCCCTTCAAACCCAAACTATTTTATGAGTCTATGATTCTGTGATAGCTGTGGCTCACTCAAAATCTTCACATCACTGGGGACAAGTTAGATGCAGGATCTGGGGATGAGAGATGGCTGGTTACTGCAGGGAAGGTGACACATCCTTGGTTCTGCATGTGGGCATGCGGCCATGTCCTTGTCATTGTGCCAGGCTGATCAGCAGGGTACAAACTTCAGGAAAATGTGTTTTGTATGCATTTTGCTGAATGGTGGATTTAAGTCACTGTGAATGGTTTGGAAAGTTGAGTGTTCACCAAAGCACCCAACAGAAAGAGCTCTCTCAGTGCTCTGGGTTCTGGTTGTTGATGCTTCTGTCTGGAGTCCCTGCACCCAGGGAAACAAAGTTTTCTTCCCATGTGAATCTAGCAGTGGAAGGGTTTTCTGTCTAAAAATGAATCGTGTTTCACAACAAATTGCATGATATGTGTGAGGTTCTGGAAAAACAAGCCTTCCTCAAGAACTAAAATGTGACATTTTAAAAATATGAATTTAAAAATATTGCACCATGCATTCATTTTGCCTCATGCAATAAAATTAACATCTTCCTTAAACAATTTCATTATTCATAATCTTGCCACAGCATATCAGTGAAAATGCAAGTCATTTAAGCATCAAATGTCAAGTTTAGTGTCTCCTGAAGGCTTTCTTCATGGCTTTAACAGGCCTCAGATCAAGGTCTGCAAGATCACCTACTGAGATGCCAATGGCAACTGGCCTTTCTAGATTTACTTGGAGCTTCACCTCCTGCAAAAACTCATCCCCTCACTGAAGGAGTGCTTCAGACTTTGCTGAGAAGAGCAGGGTTTGTGCCATGGAGTTCTTTAGTTTGTCATAACCATTTTAATAGCAAATTCTGATTTTCCTGTATTCCTCTGCTCAGGTCCTTGCAAGAGTACTTGAAAGTTATTTATCTTCAAGGGCACAGATCTATGAGGCAGCTGTTTTCATAGATGTGCCCAAGAACCTTTCCCATTTCTAATACTAGCTACTTAATTTTCCCTCTGCAGAGAAGTGTCCTTGGCTACTCCAAGCTTCTGTTTCCTGAACTTTCCTTGTTTGCCCACTCAGATGCTCAAGCGCTCAGTTCTCAGTGGCTAGAGGTGATTTCAAAGTGGTTCACTGTGATTCTTCTCCTTCTATAAACACTTCAGACTTACTTCAGCAAACTGAAATACTTGTACATCAGCAAAACAGCTTTTGATGATGATTACCTTGTGTTCTGTGCATCCAAGTACCTTTCACTCAGATAGTGTTCTTTTATATAACAAACTTTTATCTCTTAATAACTTCCTGACTGCAAATTCAAGTTTTCTTTTGGGCTAATTTGGAGATATGAGCACAGTCCTGTTTTCTCTGTTAACACTCAAGTGTTTTAAAACAATTCTTTTCTTATAAACTCCCATCTCAGACCTGGTGAGTTTTTTATTTTGCTTTGGTTTGTAGCACTGTCTACTCATGGAAACAAAGCTAGTTCAGGTCTTGCTAGTCTAGCTTTTACTATCACATGCAACTTTTGGTTTTTTACATCAGTCACCTTTCTTTAGCTGCATTCATCTATCAGCCCAGGAGGGAGGCAAATCAGTTTCAGCTTTGAAGCAAGAAAACATCCATAACTATATCCATCCTACTTGGACTCCATAAATGTGCAGTTCATCACCTCACTGCATTCCCAGTCTCTCTTTTAATATTGGTGACTTTCCTTGGTCACATTTCTGAGGTCAAATACCAGGAAAAGGTTAATTTCAAAAGATACAAGGCAAGAAGGCTGACTCTGTATCACTCAGCCCGAATCTGTATGTGTTCTTGCAATGAACAGATCATTAACTTTTGCAATGCAGCTGCTGAGAGATGTCTTGAAATACTTCAGCTCTCCAGTCAGGGTGATAGCAGCTCATTAAAGCACAGTATCTGAGCCCTCTGTTCAAAGAGGGTTTGGAGATCACTGCTGTTTCTCCCTTCTGTTACCACAGAACCAGGAAGGAAATAGAGCTCTGCTGATATTTTATGTCCTTGTGCAGAATATGGTGACCTCAGAGTTGAGGCACTTGCACAGACATCCCTGTCCTGTAAAAAAGCAATCAAGGGTTCATTACCCAACACAGGAACCTCAGTGCCCACTGGATTGAACTGGAAATGGACTTTCTTCTGTGAGCTGCATTAGGAAGATAAACCTATAAGAGAGACTTGATATTCTGTAACAAACTGAGATTTACATTTTAGCTAGAAAAATCCATCCTTTTTCTTCCCTCTGCACCACCATTGCTGCAACTGAGGCACTGCTCCTGAACAAGTCTTTTCACATCAGTCTCACATCCAGCAAAGCCACATGAAGAGCTGATGAAAGTCCACTTTATGAGCTGATTATAAGTTTTGTCATTACTCTGAGCTGAAGATGTTCATATTTGTGGCATATGTTTAATCCAAGAATCTTTACAGATGAGAGTTAGATGCTGATGTCTGCAGTGCTTGTTCCTGAGCTGCTTCATTGCTCCTGTCAGTGGTCCCACGTTTGTGCATGCAGTGGCTTTTCCCTGTCACTGGGTATGAGCAACAGGCAGATGGTGGTTTTAGAGGAGATTTGTGTAATATTCATGATGAGTTCCTGGAGGCAAAACCTAAGAGGAAAATCCAGCTATTCCATGAAGAAAAATGTCAGGACAGTGTATGCATCCAGTGAGTCAAATAAAGACAGTGAACATTCTTCCCTGGGGCATCTGCAGGAAAGGATTCAGCCTTGTTCCTTCTCAGGAGTGTGAATTATCTGGGATGTGCCAGGTACATCTTGGGCACAGCTCCCAGTTGCCAATGCTCAGGGATGTGAGTGTGGTCCTTGGTCTCCAAGGTGTCCATGCTGCAGTTCTTGGGGAATGAACAGCTCGGGGAGCAAGGGGAGCCCTCACAGCCTGAAGCTGCCCCCTCCTTAAGCTGAATTTCATGCAGAGCTCTGTGATCAGCACAGCTCCCATTAGGTTTCTGGCTGAAATTCCAGGTCTGGAGCAGAGCTTGCAAAGCTTTAACCATTTCATGACCTGGGTAATAAAGAGAGGGAGGGGAAGAGGGAGCTCCTTCCTGCAGGGACCTGTAGCAGCAAAGGGCATTGGAGGGGCTAAGACCAAAATCCGTGGTGACTGGGGGAGTAGGTGAGAGGGCATCCTGATCACAGCCCTGCTTTCTGAAACGTGCTTCCTCTCATTTGGTCCATCAGGTTTATAAAACTCGCAGGCAAGCTGCAAGGACCATCTGTTTTCCAGGGACTTCAGGGACGAGTGGAGCAGGGAGGAGGAGGTGGCTTAAGTGGTAATTGAAGGTCTTGCAAGTGCATCTGGTTTTCTTTGAGGGAAGAGTTGTTTCAGGCAGGCTCTTTGTCTACAGCTACAGATTATAAGTGATGTGATATGTTTTAATTCATTGTGGAGTGGTTGGATGACTTGATAAGACCTGATGAGGCTCATTTCACAGACCATGCAAAGATGTTCTGCTTCTGCTGCAACTCCAACACAGGTCTGGCAGAAACAAGGAGGGAGAGAATAGCCAGGAGAACAGCACAAGGCTTGCCTGGGCACCAGGGAACTTGCCTTGAGTTGGACTTTTGCCTTAGACAGGATTTTTTTCTGACTTAGATTCCCTCCCTTTCATGCTCCCAGGCTGACATGGTTGGAAGGAAGTAGAGCAAAAACAGTCTAAAAGCAGAAAAGGTGACGCAGTGCTGAATGGGAGGGGCTGTAGTGGACAGAGGGAACCTGAACCCCAAAGAAATTATGACTTCAGAGGTTTACTTTTTTTCTATGTAGTCTGTTGCCTCCATAGATGACAGAGGAGCAGAATCTCTGTGTGATTAGACTATTGCCTTACAGAAGGTTGAAAACATATATTGCATTAATTTTTCTTGCATTTGTCTGAGGTGACATGAAATATGTTTCTGTAACCAACCAAGCTCATTCTTAACTATAACTGCTACACATTCAGCAATAATTTGTAGGCAGTGTTACAAGTATGCATATCCTCTCCTGTTGTTTGTGCTGAAAGCCTCTGTCCTGGAAAAAGAATTGCCCTTCCTAATGCTCACCCACAGCACTGTAAATCAGGAGCTGGGATGAGCACATATGCATCCTCTCCTGCACTGGCCATCATGGTCTGGGAATGTTTATTTTTATGGGAAAGAGCTACTTCTCCTATCTTGATCCCTCAGTCAACTGGAAAAGATTTGCTTTGGTCCCTAGGTGGAAAGATCTGCCGAGTGGAGCAGATGCTGTGGCACATTTCCAGAGTGAGAAGTGGTCCTAGGCAGAAGCAGGAATCTTGAACCATGCAATGAAATGTGCAGACAGAAACATCCCTGCCACAAACAGGCTGTGGCCACGTCAGAGGGCTCCCTGCAGACACCCTGACTCCTGCACGTGGTGCTGATGGCTGGGGAGCAGCTGGGCCCTGCTCTTGGTGGGCCTTGCAGCCCTCCTGGCATCCTGCTGGAGCGTGGGGAGAAGCTCCCAGCAGGGCCTGGAGTCTCCTCTGCAGCCCAACATTGTGCTTGTGCCTGTTCTTTATTTCCTGCAGTACCTCCCATGTCTGGGACATGAAATGGAGCTGACCAGCTGATTGAAAAAGATCACAGCTAATGAAGCAAACTGTGGCTCAGCTGAGGAGATCCAGCCTGCCATGGCAACATCAAAGATGTGGTTCTCATTGTTTTTATTTGATTGCACTGGGCAGAGAGAGGGCAAATGTGCTCTTAAGGAAAATGGAGCAGCTCCTCTGAAGTCTGCTCATTCCAAATTTACCTTAATGAATTTGAGAGCCAAAACTGGCCTGAAGTATTTATGAAAAATTATTAAGGCTTTGAGACAGATTGTGCTTTTCTTGAATATGTGGAAGGGAGGGAGCAGGAATTTCCCTCCCTTAAGGTACTGAAGCATATTATTGGGGAACAAAAAAAGACAAGGAAGTGATGGAGATGACAAATAATTCCTCTGATGCTGCCTGGCCTTTTGACTGCTCTTTGGCTATAGCAATGTCCTGACAGTAAAATCACAGCAGCTCTGCTCTCCTCATTCCCTGCTCCCAGTGGAAACTCCCTGAGGACAATAATGCCTTTCTCCAAACCAATGTGTTAAATAGCTGTGTTCTCTGTCGTGTCTGGAGGCTCCTTCATGGGGAGGTGTGGGCTGGCAGCCTGCAGCACCCACAGGTGCTGCACTGGGATGCACTTGGCTCCACAAATGCTGCAGGCAGCAGGATCTCCATTTCTGTGGGGTGAGTTTTGAAATCCCTAAGGTTAAGCTGAGCTGTAAGACTGCAAGAAAACATTATCTATTCACACAGGAAAGCCACAGAGGGGCCTGCACACTCTGCTTGGAGCTGGGGCACACTGTTCAATTAAAAATAGGCACTGAGTTAGTTTTGCTAAGAGATTTAACATTTTCTGTACATTGCTGATTCTGTTCCTGAGGAATAAGTAACATAACACATGCTACTCTCCCATTTCATGGTAATCCTCACCCTTTGTTGTCAGAATACGAGCCAAAGGTGCATATTTTTCAAGGAATTGTTTGAATTACTTTCTTCATCCTGATTACTTTTCTTCACTTTTTCCTTCATCAGCCATCCTTTGGGTATTAACCTTGTATTTATGCTCACATTAACCAGGGTCAGCATCAGAAAATGCTCTTGCTCTTGCTTTTGCTCAGCCACCTGGAGAAGGGAGACAGTACCAGACATACACTAATTTCTAACATGTGTTTCCTGCCAGTGCTGGCCTCGGCAGCTCAACCACATAAGTCACCCTGGGAATAATTGCTGTTTGAGTAAAGTCTGTGGATGTGCACAAGCCTGAGAAAGCTCTGCCATGGAGTGAGTATCCTGCTGAACCTCAGCAGGCTGAGGGCAGGAAGGAGGCAGGCTGGGTAGAGACGTCACAGTAATTGCTGATGTGCAAAAGATTCAGTTTGGATTCATCTGAGCTACTTACATAAGATGGTTGAATAATAAAAGAAGCAGCTGTAAATTGGGATGGATGGTTCTATCTGTGATAACCTCCCCCCTCTGTTTGAATACTAAATGTGAATCCTGCTGGGCTGGGCTTTCTGATGTCCATGCTATTTCCAAAACGTCCAGCAGCATCAGAAAACCCAGGTTTGGGTTGCTTTTGAGTTTTTCTGGACACATGGTGTTGGGCTTGTGAACTTTTGTCTTGTGCTGTGCCCTGGGATGGGCTGGAGCTGTGGTGTGTCCCTGGCTTGGAGCAGACATGTCTTTTGATGCCAATGGCCTCATTCAGCTCAAGTGGTGCAGGCATCTGACCCTCAGCAGCTGCACAGAGTGCCCGGGGGTTTGGTGACCTGGAAAAGAGGCTGTTAGGGAATGAGATAATTTTGTGACTATTTATTTAACTTTTGTCTACAAGTGGATAAATGATATCTCATCTAAGAAAACCACTTATGTCTGACACCTTCTCTGCATGTCTGTAATTTTCATTGCTATGTGGCATAACCCCAACTCTTAGATGGAGTAGGACTTTTCCAAAGTGTTTTGCTTTGGCACATCTTTTTCCCTCACTGAAGCAGATGGAAATTTTGCTGTTGATTTCAGTGTGAACAGAGTTTCAGTCTGGAAAACCCAGCAGTCTCCTGTGGCAATTGGGTCATGGCATGTGAGCTGCTCTGTGCCTGCCTCTGGAGGGACGTATTTAAGGATGAGGCCAGTTCAAACTCACTGCGAGTCCCAATGACTACAGAGCTGGACCTGGCCAGGAGCACTGCTCACAGCTGAGACCATATTCCTCATAATTTTGGAAAGGAGAATGCTGTGGAAACTTTTTGCCATTCGGAAATTAAGACAGAGCAGCCCAAATCAGCCCTTGATTTCTCATGGAAGTGAGTTTCCTAATGCTTGTGTCCCTCCCTGTCCTTGCCCTCTCCTATTTCTCTTGCCCTCCTGTAACTTAAGAGTCTATTGATCAATTTCATACAAATTGAGCAATTGATAAGAAAGCTCTGAGATACCGAAATGTTAAATGTTTATGAGGTCTGTTTATACCAGCTGAGAAACATTACAGCACCAGCTTAGGCAGATGATACTCTGGAGTCCCCATATGTGATCCACCCCAGAAAAGACTGCTCCTGTTTCACCTTCAAAATCAATCAACAGAAAAAAAGCAGAGAGATCCAGGCTTTATTAGTTTTGCTGTTCACAGACTAAATCACTGAGTTAAAGCTCATGAAGAAGGTAATATTCTCAGTTCTAGCTTTCTGCAGGGGTGGGGGCAAGGTGTACAGCAGTGAGAGTCTGGTTTCTTCAAAGGGTTCTGCCAGATTCCTGGTTTGTAATGCCAGAACCTTTTCTTATGCCAGGCTAGGAAGCTGATGCTTTTGGATGCATCCTTTGGAGTAACAGCAACTCCCCACACAAGGGATGCAGCTCCTGGTGAATCCCTGCTGCCCCCAGAGCTCTCTTCATGCCCATGGTTCCTGCTGGAAACTTACTGTGAGGACAAGGAAAACCAAGGGCTGAACTTCTGGAGCTCTGCAGCGGGAACCAGCCTTGCCAGCTTTTCCATTATGCTATTTGTTACATCGTCTCTTATTTCAGTAGATGTGAAACCTAAAAGGTAAAAGGATACTGTTGGAAATGTGGTATTGGAGGGAAGCCCTTTCCTCCCTACCCAGCTCTGCTTACCAGGCCTCAGAGCAGAAGGGATCTCAATTCACTTCTGACTCTCTTTTTTCCATGCAGTAATTCCCAAAGAAGAGTCCCTTCTTTAAGCTGTCTTTCTTGCTTTTGGAAGTTCACTCCTCCTTGCCTCACTCCCGGGACTATGAAACCAGTTTGTGGCTTTTCATTTTCCTAAGTTGAGTTTCAGCCAGTGCTGCTCATGGGGCTTTCCAAAGGTAGCTGAGGTGTGAGTTCTGCTGCGGCTCCATCCCAGCTGCCATAACACCATTCCTTCCCTGTCACTCCCTTTTTCTGGGGCTGGGTGTTTGGAGGACTGAAGGAACGAGAGACGTAGACTGGGAGGAGACCTCAAGCTCATCAGGTCTGTTCACACTTTCCATCAGCTTTCTGGGCTTGCCCACACAGTCTGGCTCCCAGAACAGTCTTTTTCTTCCACCGTTTTAATAAGCTGGGAGCTGCAGCCATTTCCTTTGATTTTGTTGGAATTATTGTATGTGCTGGGTGCCTCACAGGTGTGTAACAATCCTTAAAGGCCAATTCTTGTGCAGTTGCCTTCACCAGCAGATCTCCATGTGCTTTGCAAAAAAAGGTGGACATTGCTGCTCTGGTTCTCAGTAGGGAAACTGAGGCACAGAGAAAAACGTGTTTGTTTCAGAAAACATGTAGATGTGGCACCTGGGGACATGGCTTAGTGGTGGGCTTGGGAGTGCTGGTTAAAGGCTGGGCTCAATGATCTCAGAACCTTCCAAGCCAAACGATTTTGTGATTCCAGGCAGAGGCTGACCTGGGAAGAGCAGCACGATCTCCTGCCTGCTGATGGCAAACATCTCTCAAGCCACAGTGCATGGAGTGTATGAATGTTCCCTGCTGGAATTCACAAGTTTCCTCTGTGTGGGGACGTGGAGCTGGCAAGGCTGGCTTGATTCACCTCGTGCCCAGGGCTTGCTCCTCACTGAAATCCTCAGCCACTTTTTAAATGCTGTCTGTCAGTCATTCTTTATGGAACACCAAGCAGGGGTTTCTCATGTTGGGTCAATTCTTGATTGACAAGGTTTAACAGGACCTGGGCTATCAGCCAGAACCAAGGCTTTGCTTTCAGCTGGAGCAGGTGCCCCATCCATGGCTGCAGTGACGGGGACACACAGGACTGGCACAGGCTGGGGATGGTGGTGGGAGGCTGGGCAAAGGCCGCAAAGTACAGCCAAAATCCTTGGTCTTTTCACCTGCAGGATCATTAAGGCACAGCCTGAGCCCAGGTTGTGCTGCTCACTGACTCAGGAAAGGACTGATACAGCCACACAGCTGCATGTTCCTCTCATGGGGTTAAGTCAGGATTTTAAAACCCTCGTTTCAAGCCATATTCAAACCTACAGTTACCCATTTATATCCCAGCATCTGTCTGTGATATGGGAACATCGTTTATCTCTTCCACAGTGCTCTGGTTCTGCATAAACCCCCACCACTTCAGCTGAGCCTTTTTCTGAGGAGCAGGTTACCCAGTCCAGGCTGTCCCTGGGGCTGTGATGGCTCCTGGAGCAGCTCCAGCTCTGTGTGTCTCCAGCTCTCCATCACTAGGGTTTTATTCCATTTGCATTCCTCTGACTCAGCCTTTAAAAATCTTCCTTGCAACTGCACTGTGAAGGGGTGAGATGATTGCATTTTACTCTAGTTCTCTTTTCGTGTTGCAGCTTGTTTTCATAACCAAATAAAATACCTGCTGCCTGGAGCATCTTCTTTGGGGACACCTTGCTGTGCCCCCTCAGTGATACCCACACCTTTCTCTGGGTGTGGACAGACAGCTTTTTGTCCTGGCTTTTGTCTCACCTCCTCAGGCTGACCCCAGTAATGAGAAGTTAATTAGTCCCAGAGGCAAAATGTGGGGTCAAAACTGCTTCTCCCCCCAGGTGTGACTGGCCATGACTGTCACCCCACAGCAGCCATGGGGCAATGCCAGCCGGCAGATCTGTGGTGGTGCTGCTGGGGCTGCCGTCATCTGGTTTTCCTAAAAGAAATATAAATATATGCATATATAGGTATGTATATTTATATTCCTCAGTGTTTACCCAGGAGCAAGGAGATTTCCACTGCTGGAAATTCAGCTCACGCATCCCCCACTGCAGCAATTCAGCGCCGGTCACAGAGGAGCTGGGAGAGGAATGCTTTTGCTAAAAATAAACACAGGAAGGCTGGCTATCAAGACCTTTTTCTGCCTTTCATTGCCAGCTTTAAAGGCTCCAGCTCACATGATCCTTTCCCCCCAGGTGCTGGCAGCTGAGGGATGCTGCCCCCCGGCTCAGGTCGCTGCTTCCCCGCTGCTGCGGTGCCATCCCCTGCCACCCCTCTCCCCGTGGCGGTCCCTGCCAGGGGGGATGGATGTGAAGGGCACTCCCGGCGCTGCTCGGGCTTCCTTGGGCCAGTGGAGCCTCGGGAGCGTGTGCCTGTGCTTTGTGCTGCTCCGACATCAGGAGCGCTGAAGTGATGACACAAAACTGGCAGCTGAAACCTCCTCACTCCAGAGGATCCGGGACCTCTGCGCTGTCTTCCTGCACAGCCCAGGGATTTTCGTTCCATTTTTTACTGTAACTACCTTCTGTGGTCCATAAACTATATTGTTTTCATTTAATTCTGGGAACATAATGAATTTCTGTGGGCTTGTTTCCTGTTCAGTGTAATATCTTTGCTAGATGTGAGGTTTATTTCACAAGCTAGTTATAAATTCGTTCAGACTCACAATTGTTTCATCTTGGGAGCAATCAATAAAAAGAAACATGAGGGAGATTTTAGAGCCTTCACATCCACTGAAATTCGGGGATATAAATCTGTCATCTGACTTTTTTTTTTCCCTGAGTGCTGAGTAATGTTGGAAAAATGTTAAACCTCATACTAGTACCTCAGTGTGCCTATGGAATGGCCAGAGTGTGAAATTCCCTTCTTTACTCTCAAAAGAGTCTTCAGCATAAAAAAGCACATTGGGTGTTGTGAAGAGGCAATGAAAAGCTGCCAAAAATGGAGGGTGTAACAGTGTGAGGGTCTGTTCCTTGGAAAACCATCCTTCATGTCATGCCCTTACCTCAGCACAGTCTACTCCGCCTTATCACACTATCAAGTGGATAATATCTGTTTTTTCCTCAGTTTCCTGACAACCTGGGATAAAAGCTAACCTCCCTGGAGTTTATCTGCAGCTGGCCTTTGTGTGCCTCCTAGCAGAAATACCCAGACTAAAGCTAACATCTGGCTATGAGCAAATAGATTTAGAGCAGCAGATATAGATTTAATTTTCTAGATTTATCCTCTTTATTTTTTTGCCAATAGTGAGAACCTGAGGAGCTGCTGATCACTCTTTTGAAAAGCTTGCCAAAAAAAATTGCCTAATTTCTCTTCTCACTTGTGCAGGCCAGTTGCAGATTGCTGGTGGTGTCAGTCTGGTATAAATAAAAGCAAAATCAGGCGCAGGCTCCCGAGGTCACCAAGAGCCACTTGGGAGACTCCCTGGCATCCTGGTGTTTTCAGACTCTGCCTAGGGATGCTGCTTGTGCCATCAGGTGCTGCTCAAGGGGGAATAAAATTATCGTAATCCATCCCACTTCTCTTATGGCCACGCATGTCATGGGTTTTCTCCTCAGCATTCTGTTTCCAAAGCAGTTCACAGCCCTTTTAGCCATGCAGATGTGTCTGATGTGTCAATGGGCTGGGCTGGTGCTTGGGTACAACCATCTGGAGGCATTTGGGCACTCGGGGCAGGAGCCTGGAGCTGGGAGGCAGCAGAAGCAGCCCCACAGACCCCTGCAAATTTACAGCACCCCATTCACTGCCTACAGGCTCCCCTTCTGCCACAGGACCTACTGTGGTGCTGAGAGTTCCATTTTTCTTGTTGCATTCACACAGAGCTGCTAATAAATCAGAATTGCATTGATCCTGGGCTGAATTTTATTTTGTTTGAAGACCAGACCCCAGAAAGCTTTGTTTTTTCTCCCTGGAGGTTGTTTTGCTCTGGATTTGAGACAATCATGGAGTGTGAAACAGCAACAACAGCCTCAGAAGTCCCTGTTCCCTGTCCTGAGATGTTATGATGACTGAGTGCTCTTCATCCATTCCAGTGCAGACTGAACTAAAGTCACATGGACTGTTATTGATGCAGACGATTAAGTGGGTGAGGAGTTAATTCCATTTACAAGAGCAAATTCTACATCTAGTGTATTGCCAGCTCTAAGATGCTTTAATAATAAACCAGGTCTTGCCACTGAATTTAGAAATAATTTAGGACTTGGTGTCATTAATTAAAAGTAGAAAAATATTTTAGCAGCAGATGAATGAATTTGTTTTGATTTTGTATGTTTTTGCTACCTACTTCTCAGCTCAGTTTCAACCTCCTAGCCCTAAGGCTTAGTGATGGAGCAGCAATCTAAAGCCACAAGAACCAGGTGAAATGTGGACATTCAGGGTTCAGGGTCTCTAAAATTTCCCAGCTCAGTTGTGTGGACAGCCTTAGGGTGTTCAGCTGAAAAACAAGAAGAAAGGCCAGCGATATAAAATCCAATATTAGCATTGGCTTTCCACCTCCTCCAGATCTTTCCCCCTGTGTGCTCACTCCTTCAGTGAGGTGCTGGGTGGGCTGAGGCAGGACAAGGCCCCGTGTGACCCCACTGCTGAGAGGGTGGGATGGGTGCAAGGGGAGGATGAACACGGAGCTTCAGGCCCAGGGCTGATTCTCGTTTGCCTGCAGTGAGTGCTCCTTCCCCTGCCCTGCTCTGCTCCACCGGTGGAACGAGGGATGTCAGTGAGGCCAGGCTGCTCTTGTGTGAGCAAAGATGTGGATTTACACCTCTTGTCTGGAGAGCTGTGGAGCAGACAGCCCCACTGAATGCAGATCCAGAATAACTGGGAGTGAGCCTTGGATGTGAGCACAGATGTGGAATTTAGTTATTTTTTCCTTTTGTTTGAAGCATTTCTGATCTCGAGCAGAAAACTGACAAGAGACTTGCTCCTGATTTTATTTGGTTGAGGAAATGTCCCAGCACACAAGAGGTCACAGAAACTCAGAGGAGCATGAAGCAGGTCTGGCTGCTGGGCTGCATCCCAACATCATCCCTGTGGTGACAAGTGGCTCCCACTGGGGACCTGTCCTGCTGTGGATGGGTGGGTGAGGGGCTGCAGCTCCCCTCATCCCACCCAGCTGGGGAAAAGGGGCCTTGTACAGCTGCACACTCTCCCCTCGGTGCTGATCCTGCTGGAGATGTAACAGATTTGCTAGTTTGTTTAGAAGTCCCTGATTAGCTAGAGGCAACAGGAATCTCATGTGCCAGGTCCACACAGGAAAATTTGTTCTGTGGTAATTTGTGCTCAAATTAAAATCATCAAATGCACAGACTTGTTCCTTTTGGGGAATCCAGAGAAACCAAAAAGCAGTAAGGAAGCTCATTTGGATGAAAATTCAAACCCACCTTTGTGCTCAGCTCCGGCTGTGCTGGCTCACCCTGCTCCATCTGCCAAAAAGGATTAGAAATGCAAAGTGGATCCCAGGGCTTTGTTCTTCCCAGCAGTAAAGTCCATGAAATAGGTTTTCACCTGGTGTTTTTTTGCTTCCATTTCCAGATCTGTTCAAGATACACAAGAGAGAAGGTACATGACAAAATCACTGTGGTAACAGACCTGAGGCTGGTTCAGTTGGATGTTTCAGTGGAAATTTGGATTTGAATCCTTGTTTCCCACTCTGATGTAAGCTTGTCTTCTGGTTGAGTTTTCTTTGGCATTTGCAACCTTTTTTTTTTTCTTTCTTCTTTTTCTTTTCTTTTTTTTTTTTTTTTTTCTTATATTTTTGGCCTGTTTTAAGGAGGATTCTTTGTAACTTGAAATCCAAATCCCAGCCCCCTGCTCTGTGAAGAGGCTCTCAGTTTGCAGTTCAGGGGAGCTGCTGCTCTGCATCACATCTCCTGCCCGTGGGCCACCCACAGGGCTGCTCCTCCACGAGCATTTAGAAGGAGTTTTCTCACAGAAGAAGTTCTCCCCACCTGTAATAATTAACACTCAATTAATGCCCAGAAATGCAACGATGGGCACTTTCCCTTGCTATGCCAGTGATGGGCCCTATCCTGTCCCACACACCAGGGTCATGTCTGGCCCTACCGACATCATGGCAAAATCCTCATCCCCTGTGTGTATTTCACCCCCACTTTAATTTCTTACTATTTCTCATCCAATCCATTAACTTATTAATCTTCTTTATTCCCACTTCTCTTCTGCCCCTCAGTATGTTTGTTTTATGCATTTATGCCCCTGATCTGGTTGTGCAAATGACTCTTCTGTTTACAGGAGGTCCACAGTAAACCTGCTGTGAACCATCAAACCTCCAGGTGAGGACATAGAAGCTTTGTATGGCAGCAGGAAATTCAGGTCCTTTCTCCCTCTCTCAGTGTCTGCCTCATTTACATCTCCAAATTTGTGATCTAGCCTTGAAAAAATCTGTAATGACTCATTGCCTCTCCTGGATCTACTGTCAATAACACAGTTAGTTACAACCAGTTAATTAACTGGAAAGTCTAATTACTTAAAATTCAGCCCTTTCCTGGGATTTTGCTGTTGCAGGAAAATGCCAAATAATAACTACGCTTTTCAATATACCCCTGTTTTATTTTTCTTGGGGAACATACAAAAGTTATGTGTAAATATTTCTTTCTCTAGCAAGCTCACTTTATTATCCCTTTTCCTTTAGCTTTCATTAAAAACTGCTCCCGCCCCTTCTTTAGTTTGAACATATAAATAAATAATGCTTGATTCAAACAACCTCAGCCATAAAAACCTGCTTGAAAAGAAACTCCAGCAACTACCACATCTGGAATAATAGTCAACATATTTTAGAAAGAGACTTCATTTTTCTCACACAGGATACTAAATCATGATGGCTACATGTGCCAAAAATAACACAGTGGGATATGACTATGGGAGGACGTGAACCTATAACGAGGTTCAATAAAGTACTAATCTTATGGGGTAATGCAATCTGGTTTGCTTTTGCTTAAAGAAAAACCCCTGTGTGTGTGTGTGTGTGTTCATACACACTGGTGTGCCCACAGCATTGCTGCCTCCACACCTTTCAGTTTAGGGCCATGCATGAGGATGGGCACCCCCCAGCTTGCTGAGAGGTTGCTGTTGGGGTTTCAGGGAGCCACAGAGCCTAGAGCTTTGGGACAATGGAGCTGGAAAAGGCATTGCCAGGGCATCATGGCAGGGCCTCAGCATTGTTGACACTACCCTGTGTTAACGTGGGCCACCTCTGGAGATGGGGATCTCAGCAGTAGCACAAGAGGCCATGAGGGTTATGGTTAGGGTTACAGCTGAGAGACTCAAAGAGCCTACAGCTCCAGGAGCACTGGGGCTGGAAAAGGCATCCCAAGGCAATCCTGGCAGGGCCCCATCATTGCTTCTCCTACATCTTTCTGATCTGTGCCAGCTGTGGTGATGGGGACCTGAGCCCCAACGTCAAGCTGCCATTAGGTTTAGGGTTAGGTTGTGAGTGTTTAATCCAGATTCTGGTGTCTTCTTTCAAATTCTTTTCACTGTTTTGCAATGCAAATAAATCTTTCAAAACTCATTAACTCTTTCCCAAATTAGCCTTATTCCAATAATGATTCCACCTGCCCTATTATTTCAGTGAAAGGAAATCCAATGGGACAATGTACTTTGGTGAGAGAGCAAGAGCTTTACAATCTACTGAGCATCTCCAGAGGTGCTCAGTAGTTCAGCACATTTTCATCAGGTTTGCCATGATCCCTTTTCCTCCAGTTCATCTCCAGTTAGAAGGGGATCCCCTAATTATGGGACTGGATTTTAAAATAATCCCTGATCTTGGGGAGATGAGTCTCTTTGTATACCTTGGAAATGGGACACAGATGAAGATGACAACAGGAAGGAGAAATAGGAGAAAAAACTAACCAAAGAACAACTCTGAATTGCAGAAAACTCCTTCTAACATTGAAAACCCATAGCCTGAAGTTTCTAAAGGGAAAGTGTTAAAGTCCTATTCCTTCAGATATTTTTTCTCTCTGTACAGGAGAAAGACTGGCAGGAGCAGTTGTGTGCCCACTAAGAGGAGACAGGCTTTTCCCCCTTTTTTCTGAAAACCCATTTTCCTAGTAATATCCTCCAGCAGCTTCATCTCCACCATCCATGGTCCAGCTGTGCAGTGGGCAGCATCTCTGGCCTGGAAGGGTGGTGCCAAGGTGGTTGCACACAAACCCGGGATGGAGGATCCCACCTTCCTCTTCCTCCCCTTCCCTTGCAGTTCTCACAACCCCAATGGAGGAGGCTCTTTACTTCTTTACTTTCAGCTGATGTGAAAACAGTGAAATAGCTTGGCCAGGGCCCCAAGTCTCTGGAGTCTCATTTAATGCATTAGTGGACATTTTAATCCCACACCATTCTTCCTTCCCTTCTCCAACTTTATCTGCAGGAGACTGGCACAAATATATTCCACAGTTTGGTTTCTTGTGACACAAGAAGTGTGTGACACATGGATACTTTGGCTCCGGGAATGCTGTCCCAACTGGCTTTTATGGAACATAACATTTCCCCAGACATCTTGATTGCCAATAGAGTGCCAGCCCCTCTGAGCACCCAATTTACTATGCTGTAAATAAATCCAACTTCAACCGATAGATTTTTTGCCATGTAATCAGTCTGCTTTCATAAAAATTCCCTTTTCTTGGCATTCATTCACATGTGCCTTACAAATGTGCACACTGTATTGAATCAGATGTGTGGGAAATATATATTTTTTCCATATGGATCACAATATGCCATAAAAGGTTTTCCCCTGCCCCCCTCTCCCCTCCTCACAGTCTCTTGAGGGCATATATCATAACAATTGAAATCTGATGAGAAAATGAAAAAATGCTTGGTGTTCATACTTTCCAAGTAGTTTTCCAGAGTCCTGCTGCTGAAAGGGACATAAATCATCATCAGCACTCAAACAATGTTGTTACCTGAATATACAAAACAAAACACAACTTGTTTCTTGCTACTGGAAAGAGGAAAGTACTGCAGCCAAAAAAAAATGCCTTCAAATTGTCAGTCAGGCTATATTTAGCTGGAGGAGTTATGTGTGCTAGAAGGGATGGTAGCCAAAAAAGGGGTGCAGCCCATTGCAGGCATCTACCTGGCATGAGGAAGGAAAGCTGGAACATTCCAGTGCTTTTCTAACCTGGATGATGTCCAAACTGGTGTTTACCCAAATCAGCAGCACTCCACCCTTGATGGACTTCCAGACATGCTGGTGCAGTGGCAGCATCCCATGGGATAAGGCAGGGGCGAGCCCCCTGATAGCAGCTGCAAAGGGCACACAAGGTACCGGTCTGCCTGCGCTGTCAGACTCTCTCTGAACCCTGGCACCAGGGAGAAGGGGACAGAGCAGCCAGCAGGACCCTTCTGCAGACTCATTGAACCTGCAAGGTGACAGCACTGAAGTTTTCCTGCAAGATCCTCCTAGCACTGGTCTGGTCTAACCTGTCCTCTTGCCAGAATAAAACTAGTAAACCCAAAAGAAGTGAACCAGTAAGAAGTCTTTCACTAAGATTTCACTTTTTTTTTTTTTATGTTATCTTTGTAGTTGGAACATCTGAAAATAACAAACTGTCTCAGGATAGCTCTGTAGACAGAAAAAATAGGTGACAACTGTTATGAAAACATCATCCAAATCACTCACTTTCTGCCCCAAATTTTATACTATGAACCAAAAACCAAAATGCCTTGAAAACATCCATGAGGTTACTGCATTTAAGGAATACTTTCCCAGAAACTATACTCTGATCCAGGATATGCTGTCAGCTGGAAAAGAGGATAAAACCTGGCACTGAGTTATAGTTTGTGAGTGACAGCAGCATGCTCTGTGCAGCATCACTGCTTTCCATCACAGGCAGGTTTAGCATCCCTTGCTGCTGAATCTGTCCCCTCCAGCAAACACAGGGACACTGACTGGTTCAGGGTCTTGCTCTTATTTGGACAAAATCAGCAGCAGGACTGCAAATAAAACTTGTGTCTCCTGATCTCATCCTGCTAACTAGCTGCCTGTTCTTCCTCTGACATGGAGCAGAGCAGAAGAGAGGAAAATCAGTCTCCTTCCAGCAACCCCCTGGTACCCCCAGCATCTCCTCTCCCCACTGTGAGCCACCTGCATCACCTCAGGGTGGCTCTTGAGAAGGAACAGGGTTTGTGCACGAGCAGGAGGATAAAGTGGTTTTCCTACACCACAGTAACTACTCCCAGCTTTCTGGCTCCATCTTCTGGAAGTGAGACAAAGTAGAGATTCCTCAAAGCCCGAGCTTGTGCAACGAGTTTATAACAATGCCCTACAATGTGGGCCCTGCAATATGTCTGGCACAAATAAATCCCTTTCATAATGTACGAAACTTGTAATTAATGTCTGTAAAATGCTTCTGCAAGGAAAGAAAAATATGAAAAGAGGACATGGCAGTGTTTAAGAGAAAGCCAAGCTGCAGGTAAGGAGCAGGAGATGAAGAATTTCAGGACTAAACCACGTAGGGTGAGTACCTTTTTTTATCGATCTGACAGCAAAGCTAACAAAGAAACAGCATTTTCTGTATCCTTTTAAAGTCATTCTCCAATTGGTATGGGATGGTGGGAGATCCAAAGCATAAAAGCACTGTGATCACTCAGTGGCCTTTCAGTTAGAAAAAAGAAAGAGAAGAGAAATAGCTGAGAGATTATTTCAGAGCTTGGCTGAGTGGCCTCAGCACGCGCAGGATGGGGCATCCCAAGGGCACAGATCATCAGCCCAGGGTTTGTGGTGACATTTCCCCACCCAGTGTAGGGATGCTGCCTGAGGGATACAGAATGCTCCCATTTAAGATGCAGTAGATTTTCCACAGCTTTATGCTCAGTGTCTGCCAAACAGACTCCCCCTCCACTGGTTGAATTTTGGTTTATGCTGCCAAATTTAGGTTCCTGTGCCTGGGCTCCCTTTGGCCATGGGTGCTGCTGCTGTGGTTGTGCCTGGAAGACACTTGCCTGGGATGCTGCAGGGCTGGTGTACACAGAGGGCAGTCAAGCACAGGCCCCAGGAGCACAGGTTTAAAAGTTTTGTGTTGCTCTTTTTTTTCTGGGGGTGCATTTTTCCTGCAAACCCTAAGCCCTGCAGATTCTCTTAGAGGTACTAATTGATTTTCTGTAACTGCTGTAATTACACAAGAGCATCTTTGCCCCTCTCAGAGATGCAGTGCCATACACAACCTGCCTCAGCAAAAAGGAGTTTTTGTAGAATCCCAGAATGCTTTGTGTTGGAAGGGACCTTAAAGATTATCTTGTTCCAAGACCCTTGCCAAGAGCAGGGACACCTTCCACTATCCCAGGTTGCTCCAAGGCCAATCCAGCCTGGCCTTGAACACTTCCAGGGATGGGGCAGCCACAGCTTCTCTGGGCAACCTGTGCCAGGGCCTCACCACCCTCACAGGGAAGAATTTCCTTCTAGTGTCCAATCTAATCCTACTCTCAGTTTAAAGCCATCCCCCCTTGTCCTATCATGCTCTGCCCGTGTAAAAGGTCACTCTCCATCGTTTCCTAAGTTCCCTTTAGGCACTGGAAGGCTCTAAGTCTCTCTGGAACTTTGTGTTCTCCAGGTTGAACAGCCCCAGCTCTCGGTCTGTGTCCGGAGCAGAGCTGCTCCAGCCCTCGGAGCATCTCCATGGCCCCCTCTGGACCTGCCCCACGTCCTTCGTGCTGAGGGCCGCACGCCTGGATGCCGTACTCTGAATTTACCTTCACAGACAGAAGCCCTTTCTTCTCCCGGCTCCAGTTTAGCCTTGTGCCAGAGGGTGGTGCTCGATACAAGCTCTGCCTCCCTCCTCCCGCCGCCGCCGAGATCCCGCACCGCTGCTCGGGGCGAGGCGGGCGGACCGAGGTGGCTCCGCGGGGATGCTCCCGTTCCACCTTTGGCAGCACAAACAACTGCCCGGCATGAGCCATTTGGGGAATATTCCACCTAAACTCACCCTGACCGGAGATCTCTGAGCTTGGTCTGTAAAATCTTTCTAAAGTTTCTACTAAACTTTCAACAGTTTACTTGTCATGATCTTCTGCCTCACACTAATCAAATTTAAGGATATATTTGTTATTAAATATGTTTAGGATTATTATTTCAGGTTTGTAAACTCTTATGTCATTAAAAAAAAAAAATAGATAACATAGAATGGTTTGGGTTGGAAGGGAACATAAAGCTCACCTCATTCCAACCCCCCATCATAGGCAGGGACACCTGTCACTAGACCAGGGTGCTCAAAGCCCCATCCTGCTTCTGCAGGATCAAAATCTTGAGCAAAGCAGAATAAGTTCAAAGGCAGAAACAATTTTCCAAATTTCTGCTGAGAGAAAGACAGGCAGAGGGTCTGACTTTTGGGTCCAGCAGCCTTTTATTTCCCTTATTAGCATCATGTCAGTGTCTCCAAGGACATCCCCATCATATTCCATCACAGTCAAAAGCTTCCTCAGGGTCATGCATCCTCATTATACCCATCAGTGTAATTAAGTAGATTATTAATGGTTATCCTATTTAAAAAGCAATTCTTACAATGGAAAGATTGTTTTATGCTGCCAAATTTAGGCAGCACAAACTGAGCAAGCAGCAAAAGTCTTCTACAGCTACCCTGCTGTTGCTTTAACTAGACATCAGTCCTGAGCCACCAGAAAAGAGTAAAGAACATGAGCGCTTATTCTCGTTGGAAAAGCTGGAGAATTTAATTCTAAAATTCCCAGAGATACACAAAAAATATGCACAATGAATTCCCAACTGTTTCAAAAGGCTGAGGATATCTTATCCCGCAGGCATCTTGTGAGTTTCACCTCCTTTCCCTACTTCCTTGCCTCTCCACATATAAATCTGTGCTTTTGGTGTGAGAGTTATGATTTTTAAATGCTTATTTTGGCAATGTGTGGTGGTGGGATGTTCTAGCTTTGCCTGGAGGCAGGAGAGGGAGTCTCCTTGGAGATGGGTATAAATGTGAGAGACTTGGCCTTCCTGGTAGAAATCTGCTATTCTCTGAAGCAGAACTCTTTAAGGGAAAAGCCAGGAAGCCAATTTGGACATCTGTATGGTTTTTGACTGAGATAATTGTAACCACGGGATAGTGACCTGAGCAAACAGCAAAGCAAACCACAGATGATCTGATTAGTTTTCTGCTGTGGACATTTTATCTGTATGTTCAACACAGAATGAAAGATCATTCTTCAAAGCCCCCAGTGTCTTTGGGGAAATCTTCTGTCATTAGTCCCCATGGTGATGTCAGTCAAGCCATACCCTGGCTCCTGGGCAGAGAAATCCATACCTTGTTGAGCCAGCCCCCTATGTAGGTGAGGGTGAGTGGCTTTCTGCAGGATGCTAGCAGCAGATATGATTATACTGCTGAGCAGCATTCTCTTGCTGCTGGAAGGCACTTTGAAAGCCTCTCTATCTCTTTCCTTCCTCAGGGATTGAAGATCTTCCTTCTTCTTCTAATGGCATTCCTAGGCAAATTTGGGAATTTCTCAGTCTTGGAGGGACATAACTTTGTTGCTCTTAAAATGCAAATGAATTTAAACATTAATTTTGGTCATTATGAATAATAAAAAAGTACAAATTAATTTAAACATTAATTTTGGTCATTATGAATAATAAAAAAGTACAAATTAATTTAGACATTAATTTTGGTCATTATGAATAATAAAAAAGTACAAATACTGCTTTTTTATATGTCTTTTCAGGACTTAGAAATCTGAGTTTGATTATAGCAAAGAGTTTTTAGTGTTTCTTAGGCGTGGCAATGTAACCCAGCCCAATGGGATATGGTTGGACTCCAAAAAGGTTTGTATGTCCTATGGGTACAGAGATTGAAGGTTATTCTCTTCCAGCTCATCATGGGATGGTAATGACTACATTAAGCATTTAATAAATTTAAATAACTTTCTAAATGCCTAGCAACCCTTTGGCCATGTAATATATTTCATATTTAACATAGGCAGCAGTTGCAACATTTAAATGTCTTCAACGTGCAGGATCTGAAAATGCTGTGGGTTTATTTTGCTCCCCTGTCCTGCTTTTAATTTGCAAACTGTGTCAACGATGGACAAGAGAGAGGGAAAAGCCTGGGTTTTATGGGCTGGCAGTCACAGACTACCTGATATTCTGGGAGAATTAGCAGGTCCTCCCTAAAGAGCCTTGCTTTCCCTTGAAAGTCATTGTTTTGCTCTTTATCAACACCAGCTTCACTTTTTCCATCCTAGTTTGCCTTCAGAGGCAGTTATTACCAAATATTCAGGTTGGTGCATTTACCAGCTTGTTGCACAGTATCAGCCTCAGGACATGAGCTTATTTCCAGCAGATTTTCACTTCAGCTTTGCTCCCTTCATGTCCTCCATCTTGAACCACAGCTTTGGAGGTCACCTGTTTTTCCTATCCTAGGAAATATTTGGGTGAGAAATAAATTACAGGCTCAAATTTCAGTGCCTTGAGAAGTAATTTGGTTCCAACTCGTCTCCAAAACCATGAGCCCATCTCCTTTGTGTGTGAGGGCAGGCTGAAGTTTGGTGTGGCCCCGGGAAGATCCCATTCTGACGGGCGCCATGACAATAAACATGTTAATTAAATTAATTAATTTAAAGGGGCAAAGGTTCAGTGGGCGGGTGGTGCTTTTGTATTTCCAAACCAGTTAACTCAGCTCAAATTCAAAGCTGACCAAGACAGATCTGCTTTGACTGGCAAACCCCAGCACTGTGCAGAGCCACAGCCATGCTCTTTGTACGAGCCTGCCCCTGCCAAGCCTCAGTGGCTGGGATGAGGCATGGCCTTAGGTTAGCAGAAATGCAATAAGATATCAAATTAGTTGGGGCTCTCTGTCCTTTTTGAAATCACTGGGAGAATTGTGATGCGCCAGGGTGCAGAGTGCTATTCTTCCTATCTCTTAGCGCCATTGTACGCGGGTGAACAAAGCCAAGAGGTGTAATTTAAAGGTGCTGTGACCTCCCATGAGCAGCTCTCCCCATTGTGAAGCCGGTTTTGTTTTCTGTATGTGTTTTTTTTCTCCACTGAGATCTCCTGATCATAAATATGCATGAATAAAAGAGCCAAGAGAGAGGAGGGGAGGGGGAAGGGGGCTCATAACCAGCTTGGATAAAGTCCTTTTCTAAATTTTCCACTCTCGGCTTCCTGACATCGAATGAAATAAGGGACCACACCGCCGGATTAGCTCAGCCAGAGTTCCTATTTCCAATTGTAAAAGCAGAACCCTGGCATCATAACAATCATTATAATTATCACTTGCAGAGGGGTCTTATCATATAACAGCCTCTTTTTATTCGGGATGGAGTGGGACCGAAGGGGGCTGGGGAGATAATTCCAACCACAGGGGTTTGCATCTTCATTCATCACTTTCCAAACAAGCCAGTGGAAAATTGAAGTCCCTGAGCAATTTACAGATTATAGCTCTCTCCTGGTACAGGGACATGTGTGCACACACACACACCCGCTCCACACATCCGACAGACACCAGGTACGCTGTGGGTGACCATCAGAAAGAAGGATAAAAAAATCCCCCCGCCCTGCTTTTCTGCTCCAAACTCAGGCAGAAACGGACGTAACCTTCCCTTTTAAGCCTAGCAACTCCAGCCTGGCCGCACAGCTCCTCCTGGATTAATCTTTCTTTTTTTTGGCTCAGTGAATTGTGGTCAAGGCCATTGTAACGTGAGTGCTGCCGGGGCGCGGATTGGCTGGAGGAGGCTCAGAGAGGCCCCTTTTCACAGGGGACTAATTGCTTTAGACCACCAGTATTTGGGAGCTACAGATGTCTTCCTTAATTTGCCTAGAGAGCACAATCGGCCCCATCTGTTGCATTTTTTTCCCCCCTCTGTCTCTCAAGTCGCCTTCTTCCCCCTGTCTGCAAAGGCCTAAATTGAAAACTCATCAAAAAGTAATACAAGAGCAGTTTGGCTGGGAAGCTGCTGCCGTGGGGCTTTGCCTTTAATAAAGGCCCCCCTGCTACTTTTACACATGGGTTGGGGAGCAGAGAAAGGAGGAGGAGGAAAGCAGAAACAACCTAGAAGGAGAAAAAAAAAGTTAAAAACTAACAGCCAGATGGGATATTTGGAGGCTGGATAATTTGATGTGTCATGGCTGGAGGAGAACAAGGGGCAGCCCCTTGTTTTCTGTGTGTACACACAACAAAATAGATGACTTCTAGAGATGGGAAGGGAGAGGAGCCGGGGGCCGGCCGGGGGATCTGCACATCCTGGTGTCGCTGGCGTGGGGGAGCGGTCAGTGCCCTGCAGTCCATGACTTTCCCAGTGCACACCTCCAGGAAGAGAGGGAGATGGAGAAGGGTCAGAAGAAGGGAAGGGGGAAGAGGAGTGGTGTGCCTTTGCCCTTCTGCAGAGACAGAAACTGGTCTTGGCCTGGAGTTGTCTTGGACCATTAATAGGCTGTGGACAGGGGATGCTGCTCTGCACCTACCCATACCCAGGAAATCAGAAGAGGGTGTTGCTTTCTTCTTGCTTGGTCAGTCCTTCATGTCAAACTCAACTCTGGGCAGAAAGAGAGGACAAGCCTAAAAAAACACTTAAAATATTAATTGGAAAGGCTGTGAGGGAAAATACTCCTCATTTTTCTTCAAAATTCTCATCTCAGCCAGCTCAGGATGAACAGCTTATACGAGTGTCATAAACCCCCACACTGCTTAATGCAAGTAGAAATGGTGTTTTCTTCTGCCAAATTTGGAGCTGCTGCTCTGAGGGGGCATGGTGAAGTCACCAGGCAGCCCTGACCTGGTGTGTGCTTGGCCTCTACTCCTGCAAAAAGCAATGGATGTGCTCACAGCTCATCCGGGAGAGAGTAAATGTTACCCCATCAGTGACATCAGTCAGGTGGGAATTTAAATCTCCTAGTCCCAGCCCAACAGCATAGCCCCAGGGACACCTGAAAACAACTGCCTGGGCTTGAAGGAACAGCCCATTTCAGCTCACCTGTGATTTATTTCACAGAACCATTGAACCACAGAATGGTTTGGACTGGAAAGGAACATTAAAGATCATCTAGTCCCAGCACTCCTCCCATGGGCAAACACAAGACCATTTAGCACTGAAGATTTTTCTCTACTTCCTTCTCTTGCCTTAAAATAGCTTTTTGGTGAGGTAAGTCTAAGGGAATGTGGTAGGCTGGTTGTTTGCTCTCCCTTATGCTAAAAGAGAAGTCCTCCAGTGATGGACAAAGCCCCACACCTCCTCCTTCCACCCGGTCAGTGCCTGTGTCAACCGCCCCAGTGCCTGCTTTGCCAGGGATGGCTGCTGCAGAGGCAGGAAACATTTTGGTCCCCCAGTGCAGAGGAAGGCAGGGAGCTGCCTGTGCAGGCAGCCCAGTGTGTGGCAGCTGTGCAGGTGAGAGGTGCTTCCTT
This sequence comes from Lanius collurio, assembly GCA_020086605.1. Classification (NCBI taxonomy): domain Eukaryota; kingdom Metazoa; phylum Chordata; class Aves; order Passeriformes; family Laniidae; genus Lanius; species Lanius collurio. Next base: position 1,674,655 of record JACBWW010000030.1, on the reverse strand, counting down.
ACTGGGCTCTGTGCTGAAACCTGAGCCCGGGTGCCAGTGCCGTGGCCATCAGCACTTGATCAATCATTCCCATTTCCTGTCTGCTCATCAGGCATCTCCCCGAGTCCTTGGAAAGGTTTTGTTTAGATGTCCAGTTAGGGAAGAAAAAAATGACCATTTATCTTGGAGGATCCTTTGAAAACAATGTGAAAAAAATCACCACAGAAGTTTGGTCCTACTGCTTGGAGTCCTGCAAGGACCAGCCTGTGGGCTTGGGACCTGTGGGACGGAGCCAGCAACTCCCATTCTGCTGTAGGATAACTGTCAGCCAGTGCCACCATCTATTCCCAGTTTGCTTACACCATCAGCAATTTCTTCTTAGCAGAGGTTTCCTCAAAAGAAGGGAAAAAAGTACTGAACTTGCACCTGCGAGGTGGAGGCATGGGAAAAGCTGCTTGCACTGCTGGATGGCAGGATCCACAAAGAACCCTGCAGCCCCTGGCCTGGGCAGAGAGAGGGAATGGGAATGGGAAACTATAGCTGGTTTCCATATTCCATGCTCTGCCATTCTGCTTCGGAGTGAAGGGAACACTGAAGGTTTATCTGTCTCAGTGGGGTGAATGAGGTCCCAGGTCCCCTTCAGTGCTGAGGGGTTTTTGGAGAAATACTCACCACAAGCAGCCTTTATTGGTGTCTTTGCTTTTTTTTCCTTGTTGCTTTGTTTATTGCTTTCTGCTTTTCCTTGGACACCCCTGTTTAAAAACCATGTGATTATTGCTTCTCCTAAGGAACAAAAAAGTCAGTTTATCAAACTGGGAAGGTCTTGAAGCATTGGTGGAGAACAAAGGCTGAAGTACTGGGGCTTCAGAGCCCAGGCTGTGTCCCAGGAGAGGAACCTCAGATGGAAAACCCACAAGCACATCTCTGTGCTGGTGCTGATCACTTCCCAGGCAGCCCTCTCCTTGGGGAGAAGGTGTGAATGGCTTCCTTGAATAAGTCACTGGATAGCCTTGGCCAGTCTCAGGCTGGCTGCTGCTTCCTGCAGGTCGCTGTCTCACTACTCAAAAACCAGATACTCTGTTGTGACATTTGCTTTTCCCCTGATGCATGGCAGAGAATAAAACAGCTGTGTGCAGGCCAGCTGTGCTGATGGGGAGCAGCAATGCTGCAGGCCGTGGGGTGAGAGGAGAGAGAGCCAGGCTGATGGGCACCCCTCTTTCTGTCTGTGTTTCCTGTAAGGCTTAGTATAAGGATCAGCAGTTGAAAACTCTCAGAAGGAATATGGCAATGATAAAAGGGAGCTCTGGTTCTTGTTGTTGAGGCAGCCCAGACACTGTTGAAGAGGCACTGGAAAAGCCATTGAGCTTTTGTCTAATAACTCCTGTGATAATAATTAGCTCAGCCAAAGTAGATTTTAAAGGGGCTTTAAAGTTCTTGTTCAGTGGCTTGAAAGAAAAAAGGCAACCAGAGTCTCCTCTCATCTGAACATCAATGTGAGTCCCACAAAATCCCATTATTCCTCTTTTATATCAGCAGATTGATCAGTTCAGCCTTTCCCTCCCCAAGGCAACAACTTTCCCCCTTTGTGCATGTTTTTCCCTCATAATCTGAGCACCTCACCATGTACACACACCATGCCCAGAGCATTGTTGTCCCCATCATGCCAAGAAATGAACAGGTGGAGGTAGAGGAGAGAAATCTGTCTGCAAGATCACCCACATTCACCAGCATATTTTATTAAAAGTAGAAGGAATTTGATACATTTAAAATTGAAATGCTCTCAGACTTTGCTGTAGCACCTGATGTGTGGTGCTAAAACCTCGATGGTCTAAAACTCAAATCTTCATCCAGAACTCAGTCTGCTTACAGTGGAAGGTAAAATTCTGCTAAAAATCAGTGGTTTGGGTGATTTTTTAAGGGAGCCAGCTATGGGGGAATGGAAGAAGAAATGCTGACACCAGCCCAGATCTGTTGAGCAGAGACCTGTCAGTGCTTTGTGTCTGCTGGAGACCTTCCACACACACCCCCCTCCCAGGCTGAGATTTAGAGCAGCTCATGGTCAGCACTAACCTGTGCTCACCAGGACGAGGCAGGGAGTCTGGCCACATGGCTCCTCCATCCTCGCAGCTGAAGCTCTGGAGAAGGCACCTCACTGGGACCTGTATCTACTGGGAACATGCCAGGTTGGAAGCATTCAAAGGTAAGGACTCAGAGGCAACCTGCTGCTCTTTGAACTCCTGAGGGATGCTAAGGCACCTTCCTCAGGAAAAATAACGTAAATATGCAAAGATTCACAGCCACAAAAACTCTTCCAGTACAACCAGGGCTGTGGGGTGTTTCAGAAAGATTTGATGCAAGAGAAGAAGGGATGGGGACAGAGGCTGGCCTCCAGCTGGGATATGGCAGGACATCCCCATAGCAGCTGTTTTCCCTAGTGACTAAGTATGATCTGAATATATCCCTCCCGTGCAGGTTTTACAACAGACCCTTTTTACAGTAGACCCTCATTCCAGTTTGACACAGCTTTAGACAGAAATATGGAGGCTAAACAGGCCATGAGAAGGGGTGACAGTCTTATCTTACTTGCCATGGTGCCCAGAAGTTTTTCTGGGCTGGGAACAGGTGCTCTGTGCTCCCCAGTGTCTGTAGACATCCGGACAAGCTGCAGTCCTGATGGCCAAGGAGCCTTCCTAGGTTTAATACCAATGCAAAGCACAACAATTTGGAGCTGGGCAATAACCTCTCCAGCAGGGAATACAAACTCACCCCAGACTGGAGAGCTCAGGTTGCAACGCCTCAAGAAACAGTAAGTTCAAATACAAACAAACACCATTTTCTTCACAAAATTTTCTCTTCTGAGTGGACTAGAAAGGGTATTGAACTGAAGGCAAGTTTTGCTAGTAAAATATGCTAATAAACTGCTTTGGAGACTCATAAACTGTGTTGTGTTTTTTAATGGCAAATAATAGAGTCTAATAAAGTGTTGGGTTTTTAATGGCAATTTTTTAAGCGGCTGGAGCAGAGATCAGGAGTTCAGCCTCTTTCCTTGTTCTGTTTGTGGTATATTTATCTTCATGAAGAGAATGGTAGCAGGGGGATTTATTTTTCTGAATGAATGTCTCTAAGCCCCTCATACCTCCAGGGCTTATAGTAAGGTTGGATCCAATGACAGGAGAGTCAACATTATAAGCCCTTAGAGAGGGCTGAGTGCCTTGTAGATAGTCTCAAGTGGATGCGCTTTCAGCGTGCCGTTACCCCGGCTTACATTAGCGGCTGAAGAGACTTTGTCTGTCCCCGATGCCCTCGGGTGACCCGCGACCCCTGCGACTTGGCTCTGCCGAGATCTGACGCTCGTGTGAGCCCCCGGCCGAGGAAATGGAGAGGTGCATTGTGCCGCGGAGAAAGAGCAACACAAACACGGGGTGTTCTCAAAGGAAACAAAAACCCAGTGGAAAAAAACCCTCCCAAAACTGGCACCGAGGGGCAGCCAGGGAGAAAGCGCAGGCACATGCAGTCTGGGCAAAGCCACCCCAGAATACTCACTGCTGGGGGCTTCTGCAGCTAAACTGGGACCTTCTGTCATGGGGTCTCTGTTGGATTTAGGAGTGGCTGGGAAAGCTCAAGTGGGGTAATGGAAAATGGGTTTCCCTGTGAGTTCTGCATTTCCAAATACGAAAAGAAAATAGGCTGGGTTTGCATTTGAGGAGTGCTTTGGTGACAGAGATTCAGTGTGGAAATTATGTGCTGTATCCAGATGTCCCAAAGGAAAAGAGCAGAGCTCAGCCCTGCTTGAGTCTCTGCAGAACACACTGAAACTTCATTTGGAGTTTCAAATGTCAAAAAGGGGCTGGAGCAGCCCAAGCCCCCATACTGTGGAAGATGCCAAGCCCTGACCTGAACTCCTAGAGGGTGCAATCACCAACAAGTGGATCAAATGGCCAGGCTGGCACTGTCACTGGGTCTGGCACTGATCCAGGGGCAGGGGATGGCGGTGGGGGTAGGTAGGATGGCTCAGGGGTTGTAAGCTGTTATGCACAGCCAATGCTTCACTTCTTAATGCTCAAGAAAGGCCTCTCAGCTCCAAGCAGTGGCTCCCTGCAGGGAGAGATGCTTGTGCAAACAGCCACATCCCTCCAGGACCTTCGTGCGGTTTGGGGTGTTGAGAGTTACCACCCTGCCTGGGCCCAAACTCATGCCCAGCTGCTGCTTTCTGCCTCACTGAGACAGTGACAGCCTCATACAGCCTCTGGCTACTGCAGAGTGTCAGATCTGCCACAATTCAGGAGTCAGCAGTGATGGCATCGTGTTCCTGTCCCCTCTCCTGAAATCTGGGCTTCCTCCACCTGTGTCCTCCATCTCACCTGGCTTCAGCCCCTGCTCAGATTCTGCACTTTGCAGCATCTCTGAGGGAAGCGGGGTGTGCTCCATGTACTGCCTCTGTGGCACCGACAGGGGTGGGGAGGAGGCGATAGTTGGACACCTTTTCATCACCTCAGAGAGGTGGGACATGCCCTCTCCCAGCCCACCCAGCGCATCCGAGCCTGGGCCATGCATGAGAGCATTTTCCAGATGCCAGTGTGCGTTTAAAGTGTAAAAAGATGAGCGGAAAAGCCCGTGTCATGGGTGCTTGAGCTAGAAGGAGAATTTCACCGTCATGAGGGAGTGTATTGTCCCCAGAGCTGGCCAAGTGGATTTGCATGCTTAATTCCCACTAAGCATTTTTGGAGGAGTAATCTGATAAAATCTTCAACCTGCTGATAGCATAAACTAAATCGGGTGTCCCCCAGAAACAGGCAGTGGGACTTCCGGCTCCCAAAGGCGCAGACCAGGAGATGTGGTCGCCTGCCGTGACCGGGCTGGGTCCATCCCAGGCCAGAAGCCAGCGCTCACCATGCACCGGTGGGGAAAGATCAGCGCGGCTGGGCACAGACGGAGGAGAAGAAGACTTTTATCCCATTGTTTTTCCTTGTGATTAATCCATCTAAAGTGCTCCTCTGAGCGTAGCCAAGGGCAGTGTAAGAAAGAAGCAGTTTGAGCTTTGTGGGGCGTTTTTCGTCTCCTTTTCTCCCCCCTTTCCAAGTGTGCTTTACAAACATCCTCTCCGCTCACCCTCTGTATTTGCAAAATCGTCTCCTTCTGCCCATGGCTCCTGATGAAGTCCTTGCAGAGCTCCTTGTCCACCTCCAGTCTTTTCAGCACGTATTCAAATTAACCCTTTTGTCCCATTCACACCCCCTTTCTTTGGCGGATATTGTGGCTTTGCCAGCAGCGATCCAGCAGCGGCTATTCTAATGTAATTGCATTCTGGCAATGCCTTGAGAACCTGATCAAGATCATCCCGCAAATTTAATCCCTCCAAATTACAAAATGTTTACTATCAATCACCTTTATGCAGCTTTATTTCGTGGGCTTTCTTCAAGGAGCGAACGGGACGTGTGTGTTGCCAGAGATGCCCCTTCACGTCTCCAGCTGATCACCTCAATGGGACCAGAGTCAAATGGTCAAGGCCATATGCGTATGAAAGCCCAGGCTGTGCTGCCAGCTATTCTCTCTAGCTCTGCATGGATTTCACACTTTCTATCCTGTTAGGATGCCTACCATTTACTTTAGCGTTGATTTTTTATTCCACTTCTACGTCCTGTGTCATCTGGATTTAATCTAGTTAGCAGATTTTATGCCTAAAATTGCATTGTTAAAGGGAATTGTTTAAATGGGGACCGGTGAAGAACCCTGAAACCCTTGAAACCGGGGTGTCCCCCCGCCCAGCGCCGGCCACACATACCTCGACTGCTGCGGCCCTTGGCTTCGTGCGAGGGGCTCGGAGGTGGCTTTGCTTTCTTGAAAGCATCCATTGCTATTTTCAGAAGCACAAACAGATGCAAATGTCTCTGCAAACATTGCACAATGAGATGCAGGGAGAGGACAGCCTTTCAAAATCTCTGAATAGCCCTTCAAAGCAAGTCTAATTAGGGTAAGTAGAGGTAATAGGCCCACTTGCGTTTTTTACACTCGAATTTTTCCTCCCTCAAAGCCTGCAAGGCTCTCTTTCCCCTGTGGCTGGGGGGTGGTGGTGGTATATACCCTCTCCCATTTGTTTGCGCTAACAAATGTAGAGATGAAAAGAAGGGGGAGAGGTAGGAAAGGCGGGGGGAGAGAAAAATAAATCATTTGAAAAGTCTCCTCTGTTAGTTTTTTTGGTGTCTTTTCCTGGTGAGGTAGATAGTGGCAGAGCACGCAGCATCCTGGCTGGGGCCGAGTGTGGGGCAGGCACCAAAGCAGAGCCTGCAGCTCGTGTCATGTGGAACTTCAGTAAGTGAAAAAGAAAAGCAGAAGGTATGGGCTGAATACTTGGGTAAATCAGTAATAGAGCTAAAGGGCATATGCCTGTAGGGAATATGTCGGCATAAAAGAGCTTTAAGAGGGGCCATTCATACTGACAAAGGGAGATTTGAATTGCTGCCTTCACAATAGCATGAAAGGATGGGCTTGGGGTGTTCTGAAACAAAGTGGAAATCATACTGCCCTGAACGGCTCTAATAAGCTTTTAACTATTTTACATTATGGCATTACCTCTCTTTTTTTTTTTTTTTTTTCTTCTTTTTTTTTTTTTTTTTTCCCTTTCCTTCTTGTGAGCCGAGTGCCAGCCCCACTTAGAAGTGTGATTTATACTTTTTTCTTCATGGTAACTTTGGAGGAAAATAGCTGGGATCTGAAAGGCAGTAATTCAGCTTTTTCAAGACAAGGAGGGGGAAATGCCATCATTTCTGAATGTCCCAGAAATCACACCAGTGCTCCGAGCTCCCTGGCCGCCGCCGGCAGCACCCTCGCACGTCTGGGCCAGGGATGCCGGCTCATGACACCAACCACCCGTCTAATTGTGCTCATTAGCAGCCCTGCAATCAGGCAGATATCGCTGTGCACTAACACTCGGTTACTGCCCTGTGCAACTCAGGTGGGCTCCACCGTGCACTCCAAAAAAAACAGATATTACTTGGCAACGCGCCCCAGCCTTCACAATCAGCAGAGGTTGGACATCTCAGCCTGTATTTGGGGGGACTCGGGGGCTGCAGCTCCCACCTCTCGCCTGGGAAGGAGGCAGTTGCCTGGCCTGTGTGTCGGGAGCCGCGCTGGCTTTGTGCGCGCTGGGGCTCCCTCCCCAAGCTCCCCCCAGATGGTGCGATCGCACGACTGCACTGTTAAAATAGAGCTCGTATAGACAATTAGCCAATTACTCACTCTGTCATTGCACTTTCTTCTTGTAACTGAGATGCAAACTGGACTATGTCTTCTTTGGTAGCTTCATTCATTGGCAGCATTATTTAATGACACTTGTCAGCTTTGGGTCTGCCCAAAGATTTCTGAACGTAGCTTTATGAACCCAGAAAGGGCGCCCCGCGGAGTGAAAGAGGACTTTGAACCTACAGACGATGCTAAAGACAATGAATTTCCCAAAGTCAGGGAAAAAAATCCAGAGCATGGCTACCACAGGGCATGTGGCTCAGTCCCTCATTGTAGCAGCAGTGGCTATGGGGAGAATAGCCCAGTAGCCAAAGAGGCTTGAGCATATGGATGCATGGACCACTTTCTCTGCTTAGATATTCCAGAAAAAATATCTCTGCAAGTGCTGCTGGGTCTTTTTAAACATGCGAAGGTTGGGCAGTTGGAACAGCTCTTTTGGACCTGATCACTCAAGATCCTGTCTAAGACTGGCCAAAATTAAGTTTTTTTGCTTTTACAGGTGTTTGACACAGCCACAGGACTAACACAGTGGAAATGGTAAGAGAGAGACATTTGGTTTTGCTCTCAGCATTTTTCAGGGAAGAGCTAACACTTGTTTACTGCCCAATGAAGGAAACTCCATCGTTCTATATATCTTTCTTTGAAATGGGATATTGCTTTTATGAGCCATAACTTTTTGGCAACAAGCATAATTGGTAGCTCTTGCCTCTGAAGTTCAACCCTATGCAGGTGCAAGGATGGCTCCTGGGTTATCTTTAAGAAAGAAGGAAAGGAGAGAGAGAGGGAAAGAGAAGGAAGGAAGGAAGGAAGGAAGGAAGGAAGGAAGGAAGGAAGGAAGGAAGGAAGGAAGGAATGTGGACCGCAGCTGCAAATGA